>JAPDDL010000355.1:0-49932 GCA_027422435.1 Schizopygopsis pylzovi | reverse complement strand
AATTGTCTCTGGAATGTGATTTTAAGTATTTTATCCTTATTTGCCACAAAGATGACGTTACCTAAGCTCGAATTTGAGAGATTAATAGAATATACGGTTTAGTGATCGCTGGATGACCACTTAATACAGTATAATTGTAAGTTAAATATTAATATTACTTTAAATCAAGCAATATTGAATCTTTAACAATAATTCCCGGAGCTGAAATAATAGCTCCATATTCAGTTGCATTACAGATGTTTTCAACCCAGCAGTTTTTAGAGCGCATAAATGTAAAATACTGCAGAGGCGGCAAGATCGCGAATACAATTTTTTCTATATTTTGGAGTAAATATCTGCTACTTGTGAGAAGTGATTAGTTTACTGCTTGTTTTATTGAAAACATTTGTGCTAGTTGTTTGCCATTGGCTGTAATTAGAGAGTACAAATAGACGGTTTGCTACCAGTTAAACTGCGATTAAAGGGTGGCAAACTGAACCGCATTTAGTATCAATTTGAGCCATTCGCGTGCTAGATGCTTTGTTGTGAGAATTCCAAAAAAGGCATTGACAGCTGTTTCCACTTGTTGAAAACTCTGTTCTTCTAAAGTGTAGAAACTCAGAAGAGAAGACCAGGAGACTTCGGATTGGATCGTCAGCAGAATTTCTTTATTCTACTGACATGTCTTGTTGGCTGCAGTCATCGAAATCTCATCTTAAGTCATTTTTACAGGGTATCTTATAGACAGAATTGGAGGAGGGACTTTTTGGAGTTAAAACATCAAAGAAAGCATACATCTGAGGGCAATAAACCTAACGAATCCACATCTGGCCAGGACAAAGTCATTTGCAGATCAAAGGTTGAATCTCTCAGTAGTCTGACCCATTGATCTTAACATTATCATAGAGACAAAAGCACAGCTGTCGAGCTCAAATGGTCAGGAAGCGTTCTCAAACACCTGAATTTCCTGATAAACTTTCTTAGTAAGAAAAGTATCTAAATTAAACATTTAAAATAAAATTTGTAATACTTCAATTCCCCCTTTGAGAGTTCTAATAACTCTCACAAAATACAAATTTAGACACTTAAAAGTTAATTCTTGTAACTTGTAATCGTTAAAAGTTAATTCTTGTAACTTGTAATCTGTTACAGGCACATAGTACATGTTCTGTGTTGCTTATATGTAATTGCATGCTGACACAGAAACAAAACATGCAATTAGGGTCCGTGAAGATTTTACGGGTAATAGTCTCTGCGTTGTGTATTTTTATTCTTTTCCTTCTTCTTTCTTTTCTCTTTCTTGTGTGATAGTTGGCTCGGTAATGGGTCTAGTTATTTTCTAGAGGTTGTGGCTTCATCCGCAGGTGAGAAGGGTGGTGCATATGGATCTCAGGACAGCCATCAAATGGTATCTGCACAGAGGAAGAAAGAAAACACAAACAAGAGAGAAACAACGGCACAGAGCAGTATTTGTAGAGTCTGCAAACATTAGGGTTGTATCCTCTGTTCAAAATATAGTCTGCTATGGTTGTTCCTTCTTTCCCTATTTCTCAATTCCTGCGACACCTAAAGAACAGTGAGGGAAGGATGGACTAATGGAGGGGAAAGGCCTATGAGGAAATCTTCACCTCAGGGTTGGCCCCCGAAGCCTGTTGCTTTCGGTTCTTCCCTGGGCTCCTCACTGGTTCTTGTGTCTGCCCTATCCTATCCCTGCAGGGGGAGGAACAACCTTACAATGTGACACATGATTCCAAGTTTTCCTTCCCTGACACAATACTGCAGCTGCTGTAATCAACATCACTTGATGTGGTCCGTACCACTTAGGCTCTAATGGCTTGTTTTTGAATGCCTTTATCATGACCCATTGACCTGGGACGATTGTGTGTCCACCTTCTGGTGGAGTCTGCCAACACGACTCAACTCTCTCTTTGGCACTCTGCACTGCCTTTGTGAGGTTTTCACAGTAAGCGATCAGGGCATCTGAAGCAATGTGCACATCAGCATTTCTAAGATCAATCACACCTGGCATCTGCATTGGGCGTCCAGTAATAATCTCATGAGGGCTCAGTCCTACTGATCTGTTAGGTGATGCTCTCATACTACACAGTACTGCGGGCAGTGCTTCAACCCATGGTACTCCTTCCTGATGCATTTTGCTTAGCCTGGTTTTGATTGTTCTGTTTGATCGTTCAACCTGTCCTGATGCTTGTGGCCTATAGGGACAGTGAAGGTTCCACTTAATCTTCAACATTCTAGACACTTCCTTGACTACCTGTCCTGTGAAGTGGGTACCTTGATCTGAGTCAATGCAATCTGGTAATCCCCATCTGGGAATGAAATCAGTGACAAGACATTTAGCAGTGTGTGCAGCTGTAGCGCGCCCTGTTGGATAAGCTTCTACCCATCTTGAGAACTTGTCTATTACTACCAAAACGTCAGTTTTTCCTTTACAAGGGGGCAACGATATGTAATCAACTTGCAGGTGACGAAATGGCCCTGGTGGAGCTGGGGTATGTGCTGCTGGTGTAATGGCTGCTGGTACATCATTATTTTTCTGACATGTAACACATCTCTTGACTGTTTCAGTGGCTGCGTTTCTGAATTTTGGATTCCACCATTGATTTGAGAACCTGTGATTCATCGTTGCTGGACCACTATGACCCAAACTGTGTATTTGTTGAGCCAAATATGGCAACAGTGATTCGGGAGCAACATACTTTCCCCCTTTGGTCCAGCAGCCGGATGAATCCACAGTGGCTCCTTTGTCTAACCATGTCCATGCTTCATATAGAGGAACGTCTTTATACAGATCAACGATTGATTCAGGAGGTAGAATTATCTTCTGTGCTGTACTACCTGAACACACTTGTACAGTTGCATAGAAACAAGCCTGTTTAGCCGCTACATCAGCAAGAGCATTACCTTTAGCTTCCGTAGTATTAGTTGTGAGATGTGCTTTCACTTTGATCACTGCTAATTTCTTTGGGAGTTTCATGGCAAACATTAAATCTTTCACTAATCCAGCATGCTTAATGGGGGATCCAGCAGAAGTTAGAAATGTTCTGGTTTGCCAAATGACACCAAAATCATGAATTACCCCAAAAGCATACCTGGAATCTGTGTAGATATTTGCAACCGATCCTGAAGCTAGCGTGCATGCTCTAGTTAAGGCTACTAGTTCTGCAGCTTGAGCTGAAAAATGATCTGGAAGACGACCTGAAGCAACTACTTCCGTGGTGGAAGTTACTGCATATCCTGCTCGTCTGTTACCTTCAATAACTTGAGCTGAACCATCAACAAACAACTCCAATTCTGCGTTCTCTATGGGAGTTTCTGCTATTTCACTTGTCGCTGCATATGTAAGCGTAACACAATCATGAGTCATTTCGCCTTCATCCTCTAACACAAATTCAGTCATTGCAGACATCATACATGAGGATGGGTTCGTGACTGGTGCACGCTGTATAACAATATTCGGGGCTGTGAGAGTTGCTAACCAATTTCCCCAACGGGAGGAGGTGACAGAAGTGACTTTTGCTTGATTCATTAGTGCGGACACTGTGTGAGGGCATTTTACGTCACCTATTACACCAGTTAAACAAAGTTTGGTTTTCTTGTATGGGATGTTTAAACCTTGTGCCAATTTTGTAGGAATTACTGTAATTTCTGCACCTGTATCAAGCAAAAAATCAATCTCTTTCTCTTTTATGCTACCTTTCACAAAAATTCTTTGGTCATTGTGTTGGATTACAGGGGAAAGGTAGCTACTCACGGCCCCAATAATTAGTTTTTTTCCTGGTCTTGTTGTGCTCTTAGAAGAGCCTGAACTAACTGTACCACAGTTTCAGTGGTCACTGGCGGAACTACTTCAGGGTTGTGTGCAGGCTGAGAAGGAGCAGAATTATGCATAGCATTTCTTTTACTATCTTGCAACTTCTTCCTACACTCTTTCTCCCAATGTCCTAATTTTTTACAGTATTTGCATTTGCTTTCTCTTTTAGACCATCTATTGTCTTGTTTCGTTGTGTTAAACGTAGCTGCTGCTACTCTTACTTTTGCCTTGACATCAGCATCTCTTTCCCATGTAGTTAACCTGTCTAGGTTACTTCTGAGAGTTCTGTTAGACCAAGTTAGATCTAAGAATGGTAAAGCTTTTCTGTATTCGGCTACAAGGCCATCTGACCAGATACGAACCAAGGGTCCCTTGTCATCCAGAACACCTTCAGGGTCATCAACAATTCCACTGTAGATTACAGCTGACTGACAAAATCTCTCAGTATATTCACTCACAGTTTCTTCTTTCCTTTGCACACAGGTAGTAATTCTAGACCAATCTATTTTGGGTCCTAAGATATTCTTTAGGATTTTCAAAATACCTTCTCTTAAATCACCCTTACTGGCATTTCGCAGTTCAGAAGTGACAGCAGATTCAAAACTGTTGAATTCAGATTCAGTTAGTATTTGTGACATCAGCTGCGTGACTTCTGCCAACGACATGTCATAAAGACGCATTTTACTGATCAATGTTCTTCTAAATTCAGAAAAATGTGTGTGTGCTGCTGGTAAACTTTGAGATAGTCTCTCTATATCTTTAGGACCTAAAGCTTTGGCAACAGTTTGTATTTGCACCACAGAAGAATTGAGAGGAACACTATCAGTTTCCTCAATCCCCTGAGATCTTCTCCTAGCAACACACACATTGACTGAATTTACAGGCACATCAGTTACTGATTGGAGAGCTACATCTGTTTCAAAGAACGCTTGTAAATCAGGGTAAATGTTATCAGGCTGACTTACTTCTGCATCAGTGTTTGCTGCAACTTTCTTGAGGTTCAATTTCTTAGTCAAAGTGGATACTCTAGCACGGAGTTCATTGTTCTGTTTCTCTAGCTCTGAAATACGCTGAGACTGTTGTGTCGCTAGCGTTACACTGAATTCTCTGTGACAACAGATAATGCCTTTCACATTGTTCTTACGAATACTTGCTCCTAGTACCTTTTTACACTCATCTACTGACCAAGTCTTGTCTGGATGAATCTCATATTTCTGCGTTAGTTCTTGTCTAACTTTTTCAGTGACTATTAGGTCCATTTTTTTTCCTAATAGTGTTTTTAATTGACTATCTGACCACAGAGGAGTCGCAAGACCAGTCTTTTCTGTGGTTGGAATCAGCTTAGCATTCCTTCTGACCATTTTGTAAGTTTCTTCGGTACCACACAAACAAAACAAACACTTCTCTGATCAACAGAGGGTACACTTGTTTTTTAGCACGTAAATGCCAAAATCTTCCCTGCCTGAAAGAACAGAGGATAAAATTTCATCTCTAAAAGCAGAACTTTAGAGGATAAACTCTTCCCTGTCTGAAAACAGAGGATAAACGTCCCTGCCTACAAGAACAGAGGATACTTTTATCTCTAAAATCAAAAAAACTTTAGAGGATAAACTCATCGCTAAAATAAAAAAAATTTAGAGGATAAACTCTTCCCTGCTTGAAACAGAGGATACACGTCCCTGCCTACAAGAACAGAGGATAAAAAAAATTATTAGCATGAAATGCTAACCTTCCCTGCCTGAACAGAGGATAACTTTTAGTTAAACAAAACCCTACAGATGTATGTTAACTCTTCTCTGACGGCACAGAGGATACACTGGTCTTAGGTTCTTTTGGATTAGAGAACAGCCACTCACCACACTTGGTTTGAGAGAAAAATTCAGTCTGGGAATCCTTGTTGAGCTTGAAGTTTCGCTGGATTCCAAAAGATGCAGATCTTTGTTTGAGCTTGAAGTTTTTCAGGTGAGGAAGCTGGAACTCTATCCGGGACACGGCAGCATCTGTTGAAAACTCTGTTCTTCTAAAGTAGAAAACTCAGAAGAGAAGACCAGGAGACTTCGGATTGGATTGTCAGCAGAATTTCTTTATTCTATGACATGTCTTGTTGTCTGTAGTCCTCGAAAATCTCATCTTAAGTAATTTTTACAGGGTATCTTATAGACAGAATTGGAGGAGGGACTTTTTGGAGTTAAAACATCAAAGAAAGCATACATCTGAGGGCAATAAACCTAACGAATCCACATCTGGCCAGGACAAAGTCATTTGCAGATCAAAGGTTGAATCTCTCAGTAGTCTGACCCATTGATCTTAACATTATCATAGAGACAAAAGCACAGCTGTCGAGCTCAAATGGTCAGGAAGCGTTCTCAAACACCTGAATTTCCTGATAAACTTTCTTAGTAAGAAAAGTATCTAAATTAAACATTTAAAATAAAATTTGTAATACTTCACACTCAAGTGGATTAGCTGTGTATTTAAGTTGATCTTAGTTAACTGGTGCAGAAGCATCAGCAGAAGCATTTAGCCCTCGTGTTCAGTCCCCTCGTGTAAAGACCTGCAACTTTTTCCTGCGCAACTTTAACCGAGTGTTACGTACCGCTTGGACTATTATAGTCTAGGGGTTTCAGAGCAGAAGTAACAAAGTGATAAAATAAATAAAGGAATGTTGAGAAATCTCCTTTCACTCTATCCCAGCTGTTACCATTTACACTTCAAATAAAGCTTCACACAAAATCCTCTATTTAACACCATAACACAAAACAATACCAAATGCTGGACATATACTTAATTGTTTTATTAAGGGCGTAACAAACCAAAATTTTGCCAAAAAAAAAATATATATATATATATATACACACAGTATTTCTAAAGGTTATAACAATAATAACTTCCCTGGCAAAAGAAAACAAAATAAAAGACAATCATCTTACCTCTCTCCCTGACTAAAGAAAAACAGGTGAAAAGTTTAGAAGGGGATAAACCCAAATAAATTGGCGCCCATCTCCCTACACGGTTTAACAGAACTAGACTCACACGCAATCTTAACAGTAACGTAGTTACAACCACACTATAGGTTTTGCATTTCACAAATTGCTCAAGAGCCAATAAAACAACATCGTCTCTGGGAAAGTGGATAAGGGACTTCTCCTGTGCGGTGTCACGCTGCTCCTTTATATCTGCTGCACACTGTGTAACAGGGAAATCACTGCTGCTAATTGCAATCAGCTGCGGATGATTTGGAGCGCTGCTTGGCAGAGAAAGAGAGAGAGAGAGAGAGAGGGGAGGAGAGAAAAACATGTGACCATATCCCAACATACACACGGGAGGTAACACCGAGCAAAGACACCGGCAACACACTCGCCTATTTCTATCTATTGATTTATACATTTCTTCCTCATTCCCCTTTCTATTCTCATTTTTCCCATCTCTATCATGTGTTTCCAATACACTCCGGTTGTCTCACAACAACGCTCTTACATCAAAAACAACCTATCTGCACCTCTTCTTCTTTACCCCTCTCTTTTCTAATGGGTCTCTGGAACTGTCAGTCTGCTGTCAACAAAGCAGATCTTATTCTGTAGTGTCCTCCTCTCTTCTCTCACCTACCCATTTCTCAGTTCTGGATGTGAACGCTGCAACTGACACTTTGTTCTCCACTTTAACTTCTCGTCTAGACCATACAGGTGCAGCTTCATAAATTAGAATGTTGTGGAAAAATTTATTTATTTCAGTAATTCAACTCAAATTGTGAAACTTATGTTTTAAATAAATTAAATACACACAGACTGAAGTAGTTTATGTCTTTGGTTCTTTTAATTGTGATGATTTTGGCTCACATTTAACAAAAACCCACCAATTCACTATCTCAACAAATTAGAATACTTCATAAGACCAATAAAAAAAAACATTTTTAGTGAATTGTTGGCTTTCTGGAAAGCATGTTCATTTACTGTATATGTACTCGGTGCCAGTATATGCCCCTACCAGTACGGTACTTGGTAGGGGCTCCTTTTGCTTTAATTACTGCCTCTTGCTGACCAGAGAAAATGGCACAAATCTAAAGATCCCTCAGACCAAAGTATCTATCAGTCTTTGGTTTTATTTTTCTCTGCTGAAGTCCATACTGCCAAGGTTTCATACTTCCAAAACATGATCAACAGCACATCTGAAACATGCAATCTCTTCAAAACATTCAACTCTCTCCATTGTCCCCCTACACCACCTCCTCCTTAACAGCCGATGACTTTGCCACATTCTTCACAAACAAAACTAGGTCAATCAGTAGACAGTTCTCAGCTCCACACATGCAGGAACTCAAACTAACCACATCTACTGATAAAACTCCCCTCTTCGCCTTCTGTCACCTCACTGAGGCAGAAGTATCCAAACTTCTCATCTCCAGCCATCCTACAACATGCCCTCTTGATCCAATCCCCTTGCATCTTCTCCAAGCAATCTATCATTCACTCTTACCAGCACTCACACACATCATCAACACATCTCTCCTTACAAGCACCTTCCCAACTGCATTCAAGCAGGCTCGGGCAACCCCGCTGCTTAAAAAATCTACATTAAACACAACTTACAGATAGCTACAGACCTGTCTCTCCCCTTCCGTTCATAGCGAAAACGCTTGAACAAGTTGTTTTCAACCAGTTATCCTAATTTCTGTCAAAGCATACTGGACACTAACCAATCAGGATTCAGACGTGGACATTCAACCGAGTCAGCGCTTCTCTCAGTCACTGAAGCACTGCGAATTGCAAACGCTGATTCCAAATCATCAGTTCTCATTCTGCTGGATCTCAATGGTCGGTCTTTCAAGGTGGCCTGGGGAGAGAAGGTATCTACTGAACATCAACTGGTCACTGGGGTTCCTCAGGGATAAGTTCTTGGACCCCTCCTCTTCTCCACATACACTACATCGCTGGCTCCCATCATAGAAGAACATGGTTTCTCATACCATTGCTATGATGTAAACACACAGCTCTATCTCTCATTTCGACCAGATGATCCAACGGTAGCTGCACGGATCTCAGGCTGCCTGGCATACATCTCGGCATGGATGAAAGAACATCATCTACAGCTCAACCTGGCAAAGACTGAGCTTCTTGTCTTCCCTGCCACTCCAACTCTACAGCATGATTTCACCACCCAGCTGTTATTCTACAATTACCCCATCAAGTTCAGTCAGAAATCTTGGTGATCTCATAATGTAAATTTAATGAGGAAATGGTCAGAGATATGTAGTAGTTGTACCAGAATGTTATCTGCAGTACAATTGCATCTGTAAATTAAATCAAGTTTGTAGCCTGATTTGTGCGTGCTAGTAGTGGTAAGGCGTTTGAGATCAAATGAAGCTAGGAGTGAATGGAAGTCTGTAACAAAAGGCTTTTCTAGATGAATGTTGAAATCACCAAAAACTAAGAGTGGAGTGCCATCCTCCATGAAAGAGGACAGCAACCCGTCCAGCTCCTCTAGGAAGGGGGCTAGAATTTGGCCAGGGGGACGGTAGATTACCACAATCTGGAGTTTTATAGAAGCTATTACAGTAATTGCATGAGATTCAAATGAGTTGTAATTGCATAGAGGATAGTGGGTTGAGTATTTCCAATTGTTTGAAATGAGCAGACCAGTGCCCCCACCCCAGCCAACTTGACGTGGGGTGTGAGAGAAAGAGAAATTGTTAGAGAGGGCAGCTGGGGTTGCAAGATGCTGAGTATGGATTGTAAAGAAAAAGCAGAAATTAAGTCTGCTTTGTTGACAGCTGACTGACAATTCCAGAGAGCCATGGAGAAAGAAAGAGGTGTGGTAGATGTAGAAAAAGGGCGTAGGTTAGCAGGATTACGTTGCCGTCTGCGTGTGATGTTAGAGCGTGGTTGAGAGACAACCGGAATGGTTTGGAAACACATGATAGAGGTGGAAGGATAGAGGATAGCAAAGGAGAGTGTGTGAGGGAAGATAGAAATGAGACTTAAGTGTGTTGCTCGATGTCGCTGCTCGGTTAAAGTCGCACAGGAAAAAGTTGTCGGTCTTTACACTCGTCTGTCTTTACACAAGGAGGCTGAAGTTTTCCGCAAACACTTTCAAGTCAGCGCTCGGACATCAAATAAATACACAGTCTAAGAGACTAGAGTTAAAACAGCTGTGACCGGCTTCTGATTAGCCCAGCCAATAGCCTAAAGGGGTGCTAATAGCTGAAGCCGAAACTAACACTTAATTACCAGTACGTGCAATCAAAAATATAAACCTCAACGAAAATGCAGAATAGAAATAGGTAGGAAACGAAGTATTCCTTCCTAGCAGCAAGTAAACAATTTACGAACAAGTATTACAACACTTACAAGCTGCCGTCCATCATTTTTGGTGACTGATCGGCTTCTACCAACTTATAGCAGCGACCAAGCAGTTTAAATACTTTAACAGTCGCTGTGAACGGCTTCCGATTAGCCCAGCCAATAGCCTAAAGGAGTGCTAATAGCTCAAGACGAAACTAACACAAAATTACGAATTACAAAGTGATAATAGGCAATTTGACAAAATTTTGTTGGCTGATGCTAACAGGTTAGCTAATTAGCTACCTGATGCTAACTTGAGGTCATTTTTTTCAATTTAAAGTCCAAATATTATTAGTATTTTTTTAATATTAGAATTTACAAGATAGAAAACATTTGATGGGGAAAAAAAGTAAGTACAGTAATTAAGCCATGTTTTGCCCCAGAAGAAAAAAAAAATATTCTGAAAATATGATTCAATTTTTCTAAACACATACTCATCATCTAGAGGCCTTACTATGTTCATACCGTATATTTAATGTTTTTGATTTTCTATAAAGCAACAAACTTTAAAAAACATTTTATTTCTTGCTTCTGAAAATGGGATAATTTACAGTCAAAACTGTTTTCGCTCAGATAGATCACCAGTGTAAGCTTTATGGTGAAAACTTCTATATTTTATTTTGTAGTTCACCATTAAAACAAATTTATATACAAATTAATTTTGACTTTATCTCGTCAATTATCAGTGTTCAGAATCGACCCTCAGAGACTGTGTTCTAAATCACACCCTACACCCTCATTCACTATTCCCTACATGGGTTTACGAATACAGTCCACCTGGCGAGCGAGCGAATTCGGACACTGATGAACAGCTGCTGTCAAAAAATAAATAAATAAATAAATAAAATAAAGCTCAGATGAGCTTTATTTGTCACATACACAATCATACAGAGTATAACCAGCAGTGAAACGTGTTCTCTGCATTAAACCCATTCAAGTGCACACACACCTGGAGCAGTGGGCAGCCGTCGCTGCAGCGCCCGGGGAGCAGTTGGGGGTTCGTCCGGGGAGCAGTTGGGGGTTCGGTGCCTTGCTCAAGGGTTACTTCGGGTTACAAGTCCAACACCCTATCCACTAGGCCACGACTGCCAAAAGGCGATAACTCTGTCAACTATTCTAGGCGACGATTCTGTCAACAAGCAGAATCCCCAAAGGAAAGAGAAAAACAAGTAGTTGTTGTGTTTCTCTCCTGCTCTCTCTTTTTCCACTTTCCTTCAGTGATTATTTTGTCTTAATAGCAGGTGTTCCTAATGCTCAATCAGCAGTTAAATATTTAATTAATGATCTGATTAACTGCAACATTTGTGTAATAAAAGGTCAAATAAAACACATCTGAGAAAAAAATTAAATCCAAACAGTATTAAATCATAAATTACGTCTACGGCAAGCAAACTCAAGAAAAACCATTATATATTGGCAAACCTCCTGCCAGTAGTTTACTGTAAAATTACTGTGAAATCACGTTGTACCTAACAGAAAAAAGGTTTTGTGAACTCAAAGGAGAGTAAATGCTAAAACGAAGTGTTATTTCAGCCTGATTTCATGTTTATACGTAGCTATTAATACGTAACATTTACAAGCACAACATTTACATTTTGTACGTTTTTATTAATGCTGAAACAATTTAGAAATATTTCAACGTTTAAAACGTACATATCGATACTTAATTTAAGCTAAAAAAATGTACAAATATTTACGTATTTTTTATATCATTAAGATATTCATATCAATGCATTTTTATAATTTTAGCAATAAGCGATTTAGATTTTTAGACCCCTCAAACATAAACCTACTCATTTTATAGCGAATATAAAAGGATGTAAAATGCAATTGACTGAAATATGCAGGATATTAACCATTTTAGTAACAATATAGCATTCAACATGTTTTTATAGTCGCTAATCCCACTCTTACATCTAAACCTAAGCATAGCTATTTCTGTACCGTATAAGAAAAAAATGACAGACAGATAAATGCAATTACAAAAAGTCATGTCCTAATGGTAAGAGAGTCAGACTTATAATCAAAAGGTTGTGAGTTCGAGTCTCAGGTCCAGCGGAGAGTGAATTGATGGTAGGTGATGTATCTGGTGGAGAGTGCTCTCTCCACCCTCAATACATTGAGCAAGGCACCGAACCCCAACTGCTTCCTGGGCGCCGCTGCATAAATGGCTGCCCACTGCTCTGGGTGTGTGTTCACGGTGTGTGTGTGTGTGTGTTTGCACCTTGGATGGGTTGAATGCAGAGCACAAATTCAGAGTATGAGAGAGCAATGAGCGTTTGATTATCCTACCATAAAACCTGTTGTTTGAAGTGGCAACATTTTAATTTGTAACGAGTGCATCAGTCAGCGCGGGCTTTGCTGTTTACAGTCACTGGACTCGCTGCTTGGGATGGAGATGAAGATCGGCGAATAAAGGCGTGGTTTCTCGCAGCTTCGTAAAACTACGGTTGAACCCCTGATGTCACATGGACTATTTTAGTCCATATAAAGTCTGTTTCTCGCAGTCGAATGGATTCTAAAGATCTGGGCCCGTATTCACAAAACATCATAAGGCTAAAAGTAGCTCCTAATTCACCAATTTAGAAAAAACATCTTAAAAATAGTGGGCATGTCAGTCCTAAATCACTGGAGGTGGTTGAGAAGATTCCCCCTTCTATGTAAAGCGCTTTGAGTACCTAGAAAAGCACTATATAAATGTAACAAATTCTTAATTTTTATTATTAAGATAAAATGTTTTGTGAATACGGGCCCTGGATTAAAGCGCACAAATACAATGTGTTGTGGTTTTGCTGTTTTTTATAGTTCTATTGTCAGTCACAGCATGTCGGAGAAAACAGTTTTTGAGGCCCATGGCAAACAAAGTAAACAATACATAAAGGTTAAACGATTTCAAATGTTGTTTATTTTAAGGTTTAAAGTGAAGTCTTGTTTAAAATTATGTAGGTCTATTATTGGAAGTGAGCTGGCAGCAGAAATCACACAGCAAAATTAAATGTTACCATTTCATATTAAGTAAACGAGTAAAGAAAATTAATGATGCAATTGAAAACAAGGTCGTTTTTATGTTAGCTAAAAACAACTAATAATAAAATTAATGCCGCAATTTCAATATTATTAAGGATTCATTTTTAGATGTCGTCAATAAGTCAGTTTTGTGCGTTTTAGTGCCTGTAAAAACATAAGTAAATGTACGTTTTAGAGAACCACATTTTACGTAAAATGCATACGAATTATCATGAGATCACTGTGGTTATTTCAGGTGTTTTTGCACATGTTGTTATTAGCTAGCTGTTCTCTACAACATATTTAAGTTACAATTATGCTTCTAATTTGGCTTAATTAAGTACATTTTAAGAGATGGTCCTCTTTTTAGTGGACTTAAACAAGTTCAGAGAACCAATATATTAATCAAAGCTATTATGCAACTTCGAAGCTATTTCATTATGTCTCTATAGTTGTGTAAACCAAACTTGCTTTACGTAAACTCTACATGTACTGTAGACATGTTAAAATGTGTGAATACAAAATCTAATCTAAAAATTCATACTGGCATTGACAAAGGCAAAAAGCAAGAGCTGGTACTTAAATTTTGTTGTATTGATTTCTCAGACTTTGCAAATTTGCAAAAAATGAAGGAGTGAGCACAGTTGCCATCAACTGATTTCACAGAGGAATCAAAACAAAAACACGTTAAATGCTGCATCAGCAGTTTTTTTCAAATACAAATACATAATGTATCCTCAGAGTGGATTAAAAACGGCAAGACATTTATAAATGATCTATTAACTGTTGTCAGTGTCGATTAAGAGCAGCAAAGACATTTGTAAAAAAATATTAACTGTCATAGTAGACTTAAAAGTACATATATGTAGCACGCCCCGTCCAGGTGGCAGTACTGCAGTTATATCTGTTTGAATATAACAATAAGACAGATACGTTGTGCTGCATTCATTAACAGATTCGCTCTTGTAATCTTTATTACAACATTGAAAACAGTGTCTTATATCACTGATATGTGAATCACTCAAACAAAACACCAATAAACATGTTTAGTATAATCCTTGTCTGAGTCCTACATCTTATACTCAAATAATATCTTTCTCAGATAACTCAATACATTTCCCCATAAACATACTTCAAAATGTTTTATAATCTATGTTATATGTGTACTGATAGCCACTGTAACCTTAAATAGTTGAACGAACTATTAAAGATGTAATTTAAACATGTAAACTAAAGTAATGAATACAACAAGCAAGCCCCATCAGAATATCATTAAAATGTCATAATGTACACCCATCAACAGTCTACATCATTAATATTTGAGAATTAGATATATGAACCATATAATAGACCAAGATCACCATACCAATACTTGTAAATCTTAACTCAAATGGTGATTACTCTACACCTTGCTCTTTCCATTACAAACACACAATTATAAAGCTTAAACACAATGAGCTTCATATTATTATGGGTAATCAGTTTGCTGGAGCTCTTAATTATTCAGATTGTATTATATTAACACCAGATCTGTCGCGGGACATTCGCGATTGAAACGCCATTTACATAAACAAAACGTCTCCCTTAAACATCTTAATTATACACAGAAAGTGTATATTATCCTCTAAAAACAATGTAAACACATTTTCAACATTTTGTTTCATGTTATATGTCCTTTGGGATCGCTTTTCACCAACCTGTTTGAATATAACAGTAAGACAGACATGTTGTGCTGCTTTCATTAACAGATTCGCTCTTGTAATGGCTTCTTCTCAGCAACTTACTGTTAGCACTCAGTCTCTGTTCAGCACAGTGTCTCCCCCTGCTGTCCACTGGGGTTATACCACAACATTCAATATGATCACAGTACTTGAAACATCAAAAACACCATCAAATAATAAAATACATGAAAAACGAATTATTCCTGTGACTACACATACAGGGTGTCACACATACAATATAGTAAACTGTTAGAACAAAGTGCATTCTGAAGTAAAAAAACAAACAAACAAACAGACAACAACAACAACAAAAAACAACAACACATTTTTAAGTAATTAAAACATGGCAAAGTGAATAAGTTGAAATAGAGCAAGAGCTTGTTCCAGTTCACTGCCAAGGTTAACCATGCATCTTAAAGGGATAGTTCACCCAAAAATGAAAAATTTATTTTTACTTATTCACCGTTCATGTTGTTCCAAACATTTAAGACTTTTGTTCATCTTTGGAAAACCAATTAAAATTTGTTTTTTCTTATGAAATCCAAGATTTTTCTGACCCTCCATAAAGAGCAATGCAATAGAAATGTTCCCAGACCAAAAAAACGTAGAAAGGAGATTGTTAAAATTGTCCATGTGACATCAAGGGTTCAACCGTAGTTTTACGAAGCTGCGAGAATACTTCGCAAAAGAAAATAAAAATTAATAACTTAATTCAACAGTTATACTCCCCCGAGTTACCTTCTGCTTGCCTAATGGAGTAAATAAAAAATATCCTAATTTGTGTTCTGAAGATGAACGAGGGTAAGTGATTTCTGGAAGACAATGTTGATATTTCAAATCACCAAAACAAACATGCTCCTACCAGAAAAGGGTCTCGCCCCTATCTTGATAGCTCCGCCCCACACATACATACACAACCCAGGCAACAATTAGTTCTGACAAGCCTTCTTCTGTTCCACAGATGTTTTCCTCTTTTGTTTTTTAATCCACCATCTCTATCTTTCTGTCGTCGCTCGGCTCGTCTAATGTCCATCATGTGTACTGATGAGCGCTCTCTCCTCGCATCATGAGTAGACACGCCCCTTACTGCTGATTGGCTACAAGTTTGTTTTGGTACTGGCCCGACTCAGTTTTCTAAGGCGTTTTTGAAAAATAAATACACACCCCACCTTTAAGATCAACACCAACGTCCTCTGGTTCATCAGAAGCATGTTGCTTGAGAACACAAATCCCAACAGTGGAGTCTTCAATGGCCTCATCGATGCAGGCTTCAATCATGCCCTGCAGAAAACAAACACAAGTAAATGAAAATAAGTCCTATTTACAAAGGCCTTCTGAGAAAAATATAAAACGCTAAAAACAATAACTACTAACAACTGTTTTTAATTATTTCTGATGTTGAAGATTTATTTGGAATGACAACATTTATAATGCAGGTGTATATGTTTAAAATTTTACAAAATTATGTAAAACTTAGTATAAAAAATGTAGGGCTTTAGCAGCAGTACAAAAGTAAATTAAAAGACTAACCCATATAAAGTTTGAGTGTATGCGCAAAGATGGACCTACAATTTTTTTTTAAATCAGTCAATAATTGAAAGACAGCATACAAAATCACAAAGCAAAGA
Organism: Schizopygopsis pylzovi; assembly: GCA_027422435.1. NCBI lineage: Eukaryota > Metazoa > Chordata > Actinopteri > Cypriniformes > Cyprinidae > Schizopygopsis > Schizopygopsis pylzovi. The sequence goes on along the minus strand of JAPDDL010000355.1, from coordinate 33,428 downwards.
TGAACAGACTTGTTTTAGTGTTTTGTGATAGGGCAATGAAAACGCAAAACAAAACAGACTAAATCTAATGTTCAGAACACCGTTTAATTTTTTTTTTGCGAGAGAGACGGCGAATAAGCCAAATTAGCCAACTGACATGACAACAGGGCTTTTCTGCTTGGTGCATCCAACAAGGCCCAGTTGTCCGGCGAGGTTCGGTTGGGGAGTTACAGACGGTGGAAACAGATGCAGTCTGGATGCAGTCTCAGATGAAAGTCTTGATGGTTTCAAGGTTTGGTGGTGTTGGACTTGTGATCACGTTCTTCCGGGTTAAAAAGTGATGAACTCCTAAGATGTTACTCTGACTCGGTGGTGATTGGTAGTTTCCTCCCAGGTGGAAAGTGAAGAAGAGCTAAGAGAGACATCAGCTGAGATCCTAGGATCTTTGGTGAATGAAAAGTCAAGGCCGAAGCCTACTGTAACGGATGTATGCCAGTAAGGGCTGAGTGTAAACCTCGCTCCTCTGACCTCAAAAAGAGGCGCTCTAGCGACTGACGCTAGAGGCTGTAGCCTTTGGCGTTCCTTGTTAGAGCGCCCGCCTCCCGCGCCGGAATCCTGGGTTCGAGACCCGCTCGAAGCAAGAACGAGTTAGGATGGTGTGGACCCGGGAGGGGTTGTTACACTAGGCATGAACTTTGGGTGTCCTTAGAAGACTTCTAGCTCAGCATCCCCATCTTCTCAGAATCTAAAAGAAGCTAGACTATGAGGCCTTTTAAGTTCTGTGGAGGTCACACCTCTCAGGGGTCAAAGCACGTGTGGAGGGAAAGTTTATGACTCTTTGTCTCCGAACATGGTAAGTTGCATATGTAACTGGATTAGATGTTGATGCAAAGACTACTAAAGATTCTCAGAACACTAATATGTTGCATAAGTATCTACATATAATAAAAACTCTAATTTAGATAATCAGAAGATGAACTCAAAGAGACCAAACATGGTATAGGTGAGATTTCATGAACGAGTGGTTCTATCATTAGCATGCATAAAACAGTTGTTTATTCAAAGAAAGGTTTTTCTAAAAATGAATTAGAGAAGAGTCCATTTTTATTGGCAATATTTTTTTCCCTATGGGTGAAAGGTAGTGAGAGGGAGAACTCTGGACATGCCATTAGTTCGTAAAGTTGATCTGGTCTGGCTAAGGTGTCCTGGTTGCCATGGTAACCAGGGGCCTGGGGTCCTTCACAGACATCCTGGCAGGCTGGCACACAGTATTTTTATTGGGTGAGAGGTATGTTATTCATCTCTTATTTGTTATTAATTATGCATTGATTTGTTAAATCTAATGAGCAATTGTGTGTCTGATTGGTCCAAATGCTACACTGCCTAAAATTCTTATAATACTTACTCCCACCAATGCTGAGCTGCGTTTGTTTTGCAAATGAACAAGTGATCGGAAGAGCTTTTCCACATCTAGGTCGCACCCCATGGTGATTATTTGACACTTAGGTAACTGGCAAGCTCCGGTAGTAATCAAAAAATTTATTTTGAAATATGTCATGAAAACTAACACCTATAACCTTAATTTAACAATTAAATAAAACATTATAAAGAATCGTACATCTGTAGCATTATGCTTTGGATGCCATCTTGTGGTCAGTCTCTGCTCCTGCATGAACTTGTGTTTTTTCTTTCATATTTGGAACAAAACCAATGTGGTAAAATAGTTTGGCTGAATAAAACACGTACATACAGTACATACTGAGTAGAGATACTCAATTTTATTTAGAGAGCAAAACATTCCCAAGTTATTTTGGGCAGCTAGAAGCATGAGACGCATCTTTTGGTGTCATCTTCGGTCACTGCTGCTTCTCTGGTCCTGCTTTATGGCTGCAACATGAATTTCACACATCTTTTTTTCTGCGAGATGTTTGACAGTTTGACATCTACTTGTTTGACGGTCTCTATGTATTGTGAAGTATACTGTGAAGCTGTTGCTGCCTCATGACATTTTACACATTCGAGGCGTTGTCACAGTTCTGCGCTTTGTTTTGTTTCCATGACGACTTTAACCCAAAGGCTGTAACTTAAAGTAACAGAGTTTTTCACTCTGATACTGGGCGAGTTTACATTTATTTAAATAAATGTAGTGCAGTAAGATCACATTTATTTGAATGGATGTATTTGATTAATTATTTGAATTAGCCTAAATATCAAGTGAAACAACTGAAATGTGCATGTGTGAATTGTCCCAAATGGCACGATTCATGTACACTTGTGGTCTTTATGGGCACATGGCCGTCACATGCGTGTGTCTTCTACCCAACATTCAAAGTGGCATTACATCATTGTAGCAGCTTCCACTAAGACACTAGTATTGGTAATAGGAGCGAGCAAGTAATTGATGCATAAAAATAAGTCCATGCAAAACTGAAGTAAAATGCAAAAGTTTCAGTGTCAGTACTTCCAATTAGCTTCTGTGATGTTACTATGTCTAGTTCATAGGATATGAAAGTCCATGCATTGTAGACACAGCATATATTCAACTCAGTCCAAACACATAATCCAATAATTTGGCATGATGAAGCACGATGTCCAAAATGGTCAAAAACGGTGTGCTTCCCTACTACCAATACATACCTGTTGTCTCTAACCAATTGCCCTAATATACTATTTCCAGTGCGCCACCCAATGGACAAACACATACTTGCATTAAAATGACTCCTACAGTCATGAAATTGTGGACTCAGAGGAAGATTGCGAGGGTTTAGGGAGCAATTTGGGACAGGGCTATAGGGCCGTGGGGCTATAGCAATCCCAAGGGCCCACATTCATAATATATAGCCTATCTTGGTGCCACAATGTTTTCTACCACAGGAACAAATAGTATTTTTTTTAATCAATCAAATTTCAAACACAGTGATACAATGAAAATATGCATACTAAATAGTCCTGGAAGCAAAACATTAAAACCACAAATGCATTGAGGTCAAAGCAATTTTTTTCAACTTTTTCACATGTAACTGCTTTATATTGTGCTTTAATATACTTTTATACGTATTTTTACTTTCTCTTTTTACACGCATAACGTCTGCACTGTTTATATACGACAGAAGAACACTTTTGGACATTGGGCACCACTGCACTAACCTGCTTCAGGACACTTTATCCACGGACCCAGCATGGCCATTGGAGATACTTCGGAGCACCGAGGTTAACGATGGCCGCCTCAATAATCCCAGGCGGCGTAGGAAACATCGCGGGAGACGCGCTGGAATACGTAACAGACTGAGAAAAAGGGCTCACAGTCCCCCTCTACCGAGTATTCTGCTCGCTAATGTCCGATCCTTGGAGAATAAGATGGACGATCTTAGAGCCAGAATAAGTTTCCAACGGGACATTAGAGACTGTAACATCCTTTGTTTGACCGAAACATGGCTCACGCCGACGGTCCCGGACACCGCTGTAACGCCGTCTGATAACTTTTCTGTTTTACGGATGGACAGAACAGCCGAGGGCGGAAAAACCAAAGGTGGTGGAGTGTGCTTCATGATTAACAAGAAATGGTGTGACCCCAGGAATATCTCCATTCTGTCGCGTTCCTGCTCGCCTCATCTGGAACACCTCTCCATTATCTGCCGCCCATTCTACCTGCCCCGGGAGCTTACATCGATCATCGTTACTGCCGTCTACATTCCACCTCAAGCAGATACTAGCTTGGCTCTGTCCAAACTCCACAACGAGCTCAGCGGCAACATCAACAAACACCCTGACGCTGCCTCCATCATCGCGGGAGACTTCAACAAAGCCAACCTCAGAAAAGTCATGCCAAACTTCCACCAACATATATCCTGTCCAACTAGAGGACAGAATACACTGGATCATTGCTACACTCAGTTTAAGAATGCCTACAAAGCTCGTTCCCTGCCTGTTTTTGGCAAATCAGACCACGCCGCCATCTTCCTCACACCGGAATATAAACAAAGGATCGTTCAGAAACCGCCGGTGGAGAGGGAAGTGACGCGCTGGTCCCCCCACTCTGAAGCTATGCTACAGGCGTCTCTTGATGACGTCGACTGGGACATGTTCCGGGCGAGTTCATCTGACGTCAGCGAATGCACGGATGTAGCAGTAAGCTTTATCAACACGCTAACCAACCAAGCCACCGAAACAGTAACAATAAGGACATTTTCTAATCAGAAACCGTGGGTGGACAGATCAATCCGTGATGCGGTTAACCATCGCACTGCCGCATACAATGCTGGTCTTTTGTCGGGAAACATGAGCGATTACAGAACATCGTGCTACGCTCTCCGTCGGGCAGTTAGAGCTGCTAAACTCAGATACAGGGAGATAATTGAGTCAAATTTCCAGCTCAATGACTCTCGACGCATGTGGCAGGGACTGAAGACCATCTGTTCCTCTGGAAACAACTCTTCCGCAGAGGTGAGAGCAGATCCGTTGCTGGCCGAAGAGCTAAACACCTTCTACGGCCGCTTTGAATGTAATGGCGGCGCGACTCTGCCGATCAGCGCGTCAGAAAGCAGCAGACAGAGCAGCAATGATTATGCTATCACCTTTTCAGAGGACGACGTTCGGAGGGAACTAAAGAGAGTGAACGTAAGGAAAGCAGCAGGACCTGATGGGATTACTGGCCGCGTTCTGAGGTCCTGTGCTGATCAGCTTGCTGGTTTGTTTACTTCCATCTTTAATGAGTCCCTTGCTACCTCTGTGGTTCCCACCTCATTTAAAAAATCTGTCATAATCCCTGTGCCTAAGAACAGTAAACCCTCTTGCCTGAATGACTATCGCCCAGTTGCCCTCACATCGACAGTCATGAAGGTTTTTGAGAGACTCTTAAAGAAACACATTTGCTCCTCCATTCCTGCTACTCTGGACCCTCTTCAGTTTGGCCTATCGGCCAAATAGGTCTACTGATGATGCCATCTCCCAGGTACTGCACTCCTCCCTCACTCACATTGACAGCAAAAATGGCAACTATGTCAGGCTGCTATTCATAGACTATAGCTCAGCTTTCAACACTATAGTCCCCACCAAGCTAGCTGTCAAACTCTCAGACCTCGGCCTAAACACTTCACTCTGTGACTGGATTCAAGATTTCCTCACCGCCAGACCACAAGTGGTGAAAGTCGGCCAGTTCACCTCCAACTCCATAACCCTGAACGTAGGAGCCCCACAGGGCTGTGTCCTGAGCCCCCTGCTCTACTCTCTCTACACACACGACTGTGTGTCCTCTCACAGCTCCACTTCTATTGTCAAGTTTGCTGATGATACTGTGGTTCTGGGCCTCGTTTCCAACAACGATGAGGCTGCATACTTGCATGAGGTGGAGAGACTCACATCATGATGCCAGGACAACTGTCTCTCTCTGAACGTGAGCAAAACCAAAGAGCTGATTGTAGACTTCAGGAAGAGACAGCAGCAGCCCTACACTCCTTTTATGATCAGTGGGACCCCTGTGGAGAGGGTGAGCAGCTTCAAGTACCTCGGTGTAAACATCTCCGAGGACCTGACTTGGACTGCACACATCCAAACACAGGTCAAGAAAGCCAGGCAAAGACTGTACCATCTGCGACAGCTGAGGAAATTCAGGGTCTCACCAGCTATCCTGAAAACTTTCTATTCAGGGGCCATAGAAAGTGTTCTGACTCAGTGCATCTCAGTGTGGTATAATATTGCCACAAACCAGGACTGCAAAGCTCTACAGAGAGTCGTGCGCTTAGCTGAGCGCATCTCAGGATCTACTCTCCCCTCTCTGCAGGACATCTACCTCAAACGCTGCAAAAGCAGAGCTGCTAAAATCATCAAGGACTCGAATCACCCTGGTAACCATCATTTCTGTTTACTGCCATCTGGCAAGCGCTTCAGGAGCATGATGGCAAAAACTGAAAGACCGAGGAGGAGTTTCTTCCCTCAGGCCATCAGGCTCCTAAACTCAGTCTCATAACATCATTACATCCACAGGACTCAATTTAATAAACTGTATACACATCCATTATTCTCCATCATCCACACTGCTGCTATGTGTACATACCCGGTACAACCTATTTGCACATTCTCTTGCACATCCGTGTTTTTTATTAATATTTATTATCCACAGTATACTGTATTGCACATTTTATCTCATTGCACATCTTACTCATTTTATTTTATTATTTGTTCCCTTTTTCATTCTCACCTATATTTATATATATATTCTCTTGTGTTATGTTTCATTGTTTTATTGCTTATGTTATTTTTATTTCATTTTCTATTTTATTATTATTATTATTTTTTTTTTTTTGCACTTTCCATTGAGCGGACCTGTCCTGACCTACATTTCACTACTGATTATACCCTGTATGATTGTGTATGTGACAAATAATAAAGAACCTTGAACCTTGAACCTTGAAGGAGTTTATTTTAAATAGTTTTATTATGAGAAGACCTTCTTTCTGTTCCTAGAGGAGAATCATCAGGGCCAGACTTGGGCTACAATTCAGCCCATCTCGCCCTCACGTTCCCCATAAACATTTTCTACCTGGTCTCATGGCATTTACGATTTAGGGACTTTTTAGCGAGACACGAAATACGTACCAATAACTACATATTACTGCCGTTTCCAAAAGAAACAAACACTAGAGGCAGTAAAACTCTGACACCTTTTACTCCTTTTCACTCAAATTTACTGAGTTTTGATTAATAAAGCGTAATTTTCGCACAACTACTTGAAGAATAACATGTTACGACTGTTAAAAAGCTGGGAGATTTGAAAACTGATTATTTTGAACGTTAGCATCGCACATATTCAGCCTCGTATCTATGGGTTTTCATAGACGGTAAGTTTGTTCAGGATCTCACGGAGTACGGAGATGTACTTAGGAGGCGAGCAGCTCCGGTTCGAATCCCGTGTAATCACGATTCGACAAAGGAGTTCAAATCTGCATATAAGGCACTATCAGGTAGGTTTGGGTTTGGTGTAGGGCATATTTACAGCATGATAGAGCATTACATTTTATGGACAGACCCCAGATATTTTAATTCTGAACTGCCGCAATACGTTTCTGTAACAACGTAATAAAAACTCAGCAATATGTACCTACACTCATCGGCCACTTTAGCAGGTAAATCTGTTCAATTGCTTGGTAACACAAATTGCTAATCAGCCAATCACATGGCAGCAACTCAATGCATTTAGGCATCTAGATATGGTGAAGACGACTTGCTGAAGTTCAAACCGAGCATCAGAATGGGGAAGAGGCAAATCAGCCAATCAGCACATCCATGATGAGAATCTCCCATTCCACCACATCCCAAAGGTGCTCTATTGGAATGAGATCTGGTGACTGTGGAGGCCGATTGAGTAAAGTGAACTCATTGTCATGTTCAAGAAACCAATCTGAGATGATTTGAGCTTCATGACATGATGCATTATCCTGCTGGAAGCACATCAGAAGATGGCTACACTGTAGTCATAAAGGGATGGACATGGTCAGTAACAATACTCAGGTAGACTGTGGCGTTTAAACAATGCTCAATTGGTACTAAGGGGCTCAAAGTGTGCCAAGAAAATACCCCCCACACCATTACACCACCACCACCATCCTGAACCATTGAGACAAGGCAGGATGGATCCATGCTTTCATGTTCTTCACGCCATATTCTGACCCTACCATCTGAATGTTGCAGCAGAAATCAAGACTCATCAGACCAGGCAACGTTTTTCCAATCTTCTATTGTCCAGTTTTGGTGAGTCTGTGTGAATTGTATCCTCCGTGTCCTGTTCTTATCTGACAGGAGCAGCACCCGGTGTGGTCTTCTGCTGCTGGAGCCCATCTGCTTCAGGGTTCGACGTGTTGTGTGTTCAGAGATGGTATTCTGCACACCTTGGTTGTAACGAGTGGTTATTTGAGTTACTGTTGCCTTTCTATCATCTCTGACGAGTCTGCCCATTCTCCTCTGACCTCTGACATCAACAAGGCATGTTCATCCACACAACTGCCGCTCACTGGATATTTCTCTTTTTCGGACCATTCTCTGTAAACCCTAGAGATGGTTGTGTGAAAATCCTAGTAGATCAGAAGTTTCTGAAATACTCAGACCAGCCCGTCTGGCACCAACAACCCTTCCACGTTTAAAGTCACTTAAATCCCCTTTCTTCCCCGTTCTGATGCTCGGTTTGAACTTCAGCATGTCGTCTTCACCACATCTAGATGCCTAAATGCATTGAGTTGCTGCCATGTGATTGGCTGATTAAATCTAAAAACTACACGAACAGGCCTACATTCGATCTCACATTGATTCAACTTTATTATGATCTGTCCGTTATGCATGTTCCTGTGGCATTGCGAATGACAAAACTATTAGTTCAAGAACAATTACCAGAATAATTTTGAAACTGTACATTTCAAGTAGAGAAACTGAGCTCTAACAACTCGTATGCACTAAAAGAGTTAATATCTTCCAATGGATATCTTTTTCTCTCTATTTCTTCATGTATTTCTGTGTAGAGTTTTGGCTCCTCCTCCCTCATCTCTGCTTGAAGTGTGAAGTGACTGTTCAAACACAGGAAGTGTCTGTCTTAGCGCACACAGCACTGTTAAAACAGTTTATTAATGTGTCAGTATGGGGACCGGTGCACTGCCTCTCATACTCTGTGAGTATTTTTACACTTTTTTCTGCTGTTTATACAATGTATTCAGCTTAAGATAAAAGAATGGCTGTACTGTGCGTAGTAGGGTCTCTGTGATTATTGTTTTATTTATTGTTCAAATGTAATGTGATGACATGCTCTGTGTGGATCAGATACAGAGTTTCAGAGAACATGCATTTATCTGTGCTGCATGTGAAAGGTGGACACGTGCTTTTGCTTGGTTTGTTGTGATACTCATTCTTCTTATTTTATACAGTTCAATTAAATCAGACATATTTTTGTGTTATTATGAGTGTGGTGTTATATGATATTGTATTTTTAAATAGACTCTCCATTAAAGGCTCAGAGAGCTTGAGAACTGAGACAAATCATGCAAGTTTCTCTATCATGTTTCTTTCTCTCTGTCCCAATTATTGAAAATTAATTGTCCATATAATGGCCCAAAAATATTTTTGGACACTTAAATCACCCTTTAAAATGGCTGAATTGAATTGCATTAAACACAATATGTCAAAACAAGTGAAATCTGCCAGGAAATGATGCTCTCACTTTTCTCAGAACTAATTGATCTTTTGCAATATTTTTTTAACAAGTTTATCTTTATGTCCGTTTTAGTGGATGCAGGGGCAGACTTAGTCATTTGGAGGCCTTAAGCAAATTCCAGGTATTGGGCCCCAACACAAGCTTTTGTAGCCCTTACTTTGCTTTCCCCTTTCATAGATTATTTACCTCTTCCCAACTTGTCTAAGGGATTGTGTAGCTACTTTCAGTAAATAATTAGGTTTAGGCTAAAATTAATTTTGTTCTAAAGCCCAACACATTCTCACTCCCATGGCGTCACTTGGTGTCACTTTTTTACGCTCAAGGTACCCATTTAGCGGCATTTTTTGACTTGCAGGGTCCTTTGTTGTTTTCAGTTGTTTGTCTTAGTTTAATGGGTTGCATGCATTTGTAAAAAAAATATAAATAATTTTCTATAAATATATACTTTCATTGGCTTACCCTAATCCCACCCCTATCCTAAACCTATCCACTTCAGTATAAAACATGTAACAGGCAAATATAAGTGCAGTCACAGGTATTTATTGCAAAAACTGACCATAAACAAGCAGTATAAAACCATTACAAACAATTTGCATTGCATTCCAAGTCTTTTGAAGCCAAGTCTTCAATTCCTTAGACAATTGAGAGTCTATTCTAACGGTTAGAATTGATCCCATCAAGGGGAATCGACTCCTCATTCAGAGCCGTTTTCAGTTCAACAAAGCTTATCTATGGGTGGCTCTCAAATGGAAGGCTGCATCCCTCGAAGGCTGCATATCTCGGCTGCTCGTCATCAAACGTCCCTGAACATCGATTCACATCACGGAAATAAACTGAATGCAAAGGAGTCAGTAAAGCTTGTTTGAGTTAAGATGCAGTCTTCTGTTTGCTAAGCACCCATAAGTTATCCCAACTTCCATTAAGTCGCCTCTTGCTTGCTAATAGTGATTAGAAGTCTGATTAGTTTCCACGAAAATGTTATTTTGTATAGATCGTTTTAATGAACCAGCTAAAAAATCTATTCAGAGGTTATTTTAGGTTGGAACTGGCTTGATTTCCACAGTTTTGAGCGCTGCACGACAGAATAGGTCATGACATGATCGAGGGTATTTATCTTATTTCCATCTTAAATTAAATGCTATTTTTAACCTTTCTATCAGCATATGATAATTCTGAGAAAAAATATATAGATATATACAAAGAGGACAGCTCAGTGGCCGATAGCGCATCTGATTTACAGATAAACCACGAGCTCTTATATCAGTGTTATTGTTAATGCTCTGGTTATTTTGTTTCAGAGTACAGTTTATTAATTTTGTGCAAAGCACTGTTAAAGTAGACATCATTCAGCTGAACTGTGCACATTTTTTTCTTTGTCTTATTCCTTTTATGCAATGAATGCATGTCCACTGCTGAGCTGTGGGCTATGACTAATTTCATGGGCAATGTTGACAAATTTGAATTTAAAATCAATCAGAGCTACGGAGATGAATCGCGATCTTTACACATAAAGCTTCATATTATGAGAAAGCTACTTTCTACGACCTGTAATAAAATACAGTTTAATATAGAGCTATTGTTTCAGCTCCGGGAATTAGTTATTAAATATTTAATATGGCTTGATTAAAGTCATATTAATATTTAACCTACAGTTTACACCTTATTAAGTGCTTGTCCAGCAATCACTAAAAGGTACATTCTGTTACTCTCAATTACAATCTCGCTTCCATTCCGTGGCCCCGGTAGATAAACGAGATTAATAATTTCTCAAGTTTGAGCTAGGTTGCGTTATCGTTGGGCAAAATAAGGATGAAAATACTTAAAATCACATTCCAGAGACACTTGTTTATAAAATGGAATAGGTTTATTCGTGATATTGCTATTCTAACATAAATGGATTAACTGATAAGACATAGACATACACACATAGGCATACTAGAGTTTTGAGGGTAACTGTGGGTGAAAGAATACCATTCTTTCTACTTCATAGCTTAAACTAACCAGAAAATGATCACGAACAAATCTTTTGCTTTGTTACTGCATTCAGATCGAATTTTAACGGTTTAGTCAGGATTAGGAATTCAGTTTGTACTTGCTTGGATTGGTTTAAAGCAGGCTCGATGCTGGTTTCGTTTCCCGCGTGAGTTCTTTGTTTCGGGTGTCACGTGTTCAGCTCCACGCGTTGCTCTGGAAACTCTGCTGGCTTGCTTCGCTGTCGCGTGACGTCACCGGGAAAGCTCTCCTCTGCAATCGTCGAATTCGTGGCTCCGTTACGGCTTTGGCACAGTCTTAGACCCATAAATGGTTGGTTTCCAAGGCGAGAGTCGAGCGGACCGGCGCGCGTTGTAGGGCGTAGCCGCGAAAACGGGAAGCGTAGCTTCAGAGATGTTCAAGCCATGTTCACGAGAGTCAGAGCGCCAGAAGAAGAGAAAAGGCGCGTCACTCGCGCGTCGTTTTAAACAGTCCGTTTTTTGGACATCCCTAAAGGCGGCTGGTCCAATCAGAGCGTTGGTACGGGGCGGAGCCCCGCCTGCACGGCTGCTCTTGCAAGGCATTTTTTTCATGTGAGGAAAGATAACTTGTTTGTATCCCTGTTATTCAAACTCTTATCGTGTTTACACATTTACACTATCACCACATTCGTTATCTTATTGATTCATACAATTTTGCAACCATTCATAAAAGTCTAAACACAACCTAAACATTCCAGCTTAAAGTATGATTAGAAATCAGCCCACGTTTTCCTAAACAAGTCGCATTGCATTCCAAGTCTTTTGAAGACAAGTCTTCAATCCCTTAGACAATCGAGAGTCTATTCTAAAGGTTAGAATCGATCCCATCAAGGGGAATCGACTCCTCATTCAGAGCCGTTTTCAGTTCAACAAAGCTTATCTATGGGTGGCTCTCAAATGGAAGGCTGCATCCCTCGAAGGCTGCATATCTCGGCTGCTCGTCATTAAACGTCCCTGAACATCGATTCACATCACGGAAATAAACTGAATGCAAAGGAGTCAGTAAAGCTTGTTTGAGTTAAGATGCAGTCTTCCGTTTGCTAAGCACCCATAAGTTATCCCAACTTGCATTAAGTCGCCTCTTGCTTGCTAATAGTGATTAGAAGTCTGATTCGTTTCCACAAAAATTTTATTTCGGATAGATCGTTTTAATGAACCAATTAAAAAATCTATTCAGAGGTTATTTTAGGGTGGAACTGGCTTGATTTCCACAGTTTTGAGCGCTGCACGACAGAATAGGTCATGACATGATCGAGGGTATTTATCTTCTTTCCATCTTAAATTAAATGCTATTTTTAACCTTTCTATCAGCATATGATAATTCTGAGAAAAAATATATAGATATATACAAAGAGGACAGCTCAGTGGCCGATAGCGCATCTGATTTACAGATAAACCACGAGCTCTTATATCAGTGTTATTGTTAATGCTCTGGTTATTTTGTTTCAGAGTACAGTTTATTAATTTTGTGCAAAGCACTGTTAAAGTAGACATCATTCAGCTGAACTGTGCACATTTTTTTCTTTATCCTATTCCTTTTATGCAATGAATGCATGTCCACTGCTGAGCTATGGGCTATGACTAATTTCATGGGCAATGTTGACAAATTTGAATTTAAAATCAATCAGAGCTACGGAGATGAATCGCGATCTTTACACATAAAGCTTCATATTATGAGAAAGCTACTTTCTACGACCTTTCTAAGGTTCCTCCAATCTAAAAAAACAGGAATTGAAAAAAATGTGAGGAATCGACTCCCATCGATTCCAGAACCAGGAATCAGAATCGGACTTGATTCCAAACATTTTCAGAATCGAACTGCCCTACATCCCGTCCCAGAGCATTACGCAATCGTCACGAGACACACAAGAGCCAATAGCATTTCACAACCAAGCCTGATGCAAGGCTTCTTCTGACGGCACAGCATTTTTTGAATTTGCGCACACACTGCACACAGGAGGGGCTTGACAGTGGACGAAGATGGCAATCACATCTATTTCTCTCACAAATCAATAATTTTGCCTCGGAAGACTTGGAATATTAATAATTTTTGAGTAAATTTTGATGGTAGTATCTGCCTGTTATATCTTGTGTTTTATTGACAAATTGTAGGTTTAGCTGCAGGGGTTGGGTTACATGCTCTTAAATGTGTAAATAATGTAATATTAATAAATATGTTGTGACTTTTTACGTAGAAAAAAATCACCCCAACAGATATGCAATAATGGAAATATTATGACACAATATATACATTTAATCATGACAATAACATTCCAAGTACTTTTCGCGTTTGCATATTGATGCCAAGGGTTTATTATTTAAAGCAATGGAGGACCCTGCAAGTCGAAAAATTATGCTAATGGATTACCCTGTGCCCTAAAAGCAACGCCAAGTTGTCCTGACCAAGCTTCAGTATGTGATGAGTTGGGAGTGAGAACGTGTTGCTAAAGCCACAGTTTTTTTCTTCTGATGACAAAAGAAGAAATTACAAACAAATAAGTACATCAATCAATCAATCAATCAATCAAACTTCGTTTTGGCCATTTAATGGTAGTGAATTCTAACCTTTCTTTAAAGGATTCATACATTCATAAAACAATCCTTGCAACTCATCCCATAGACTGAAGTGTTCTGAAGGCATACAGGAACTTGTACTTAAAGGGTCCATATCGGTACCCTAAAAGTACATAGGCTATTAGTACCTAAAGTCTACATATATGTACCTAAAAGGTACAAACGTGTGTACCTGCAAAGGTTTCTTGTTCCTTCAAAATGGTCTCTCAGTTTGGTTCACTAGGCTACACAATCATGGGGAAGACTGCTGATCTGACAGTTGTCCAGAAGACAATCATTGACACCCTTCACAAGGAGAGTAAGCCACACACATTCATTGCCAAAGAAGCTGGCTGTTCACAGAGTGCTGTATCCAAGCATGTTAACAGAAAGTTGAGTGGAAGGAAAAAGTGTGCAAGAAAAAGATGCACAACCAACCGAGAGAACCGCAGCCTTATGAGGATTGTCAAGCAAAATCGATTCAAGAATTTGGGTGAACTTCACAAGGAATGGACTGAGGCTGCTGTCAAGGCATCAAGAGCCACCACACACAGATATGTCAAGGAATTTGGCTATAGTTGTCATCAGAGGCGTCTTACCTGGGCTAAGGAGAAGAAGAACTGGACTGTTGCCCAGTAGTCCAAAGCCCTCTTTTCAGATGAGAGGAAGTTTTGTATTTCATTTGGAAACCAAGGTCCTAGAGTCTGGAGGAAGGGTGGAGAAGCTCATAGCCCAAGTTGCTTTGATGATTTGGGGTGCAATGTCATCTGCTGGTTTTGGTCCATTGTGTTTTTTGAAAACCAACGTCACTTCACCCATTTACCAATACATTTTGGAGCACTTCATGCTTCCTTCTGCTGACCAGATTTTTAAAGATGCTGATTTCATTTTCCAGCAGCATTTGGCGCCTGCCCACACTGCCAAAAGCACCAAAAGTTGGTTAAATAACCATGGTGTTAGTGTGCTTGATTGGCCAGAAAACTCACCAGACCTGAACCACATAAAGAATCTATGGGATATTGTCAAGAGGAAAATGAGAAACAAGAGACCAAAAAATGCAGATGAAGCTGAAGGCCACTGTCAAAGAAACCTGGGCTTCCATACCACCTCAGCAGTGCCACAAACTGATCACCTCCATGCCATGCCGAATTGAGGCAGTAATTAAAGCAAAAGGAGCCCCTACCAAGTATTCAGTACATATACTGTAAATTAACATACTTTCCAAAAGGCCAACAATTCACTAAAAATGTTTTTTTTTAATTGGTCTTATGAAGTATTCTAATTTGTTGAAATAGTGAATTGGTGGGTTTTTGTTAAATATGAGCCAAAATCATCACCATTAAAATAACCAAAGACTTAGAGTGAATCCCATTTCTCTGTCTTACCCCTTCCCCTACCCCTTCGTCTTACCCCTAGCCTTGTCCCTCTAAACCGAGTGGTAAGCGCTAGGGGTGAAAACATACCCATATTAAACGAGACACCACTCGGTTACTGTTACGTCATCATACATCGTCGCTAGCTGGCTGCTACGTCACCAGAGGCGACAAGTGTTGATCACAAACTTGCCGTCTGCAACTGTGTGTATGTCGATTGCATGGGTTTTAGTGATGTGTTTCTCTTGTCAGAGAAATGTGGGACTATGTGCAAATCAGCAAATGTAACGTTAGCATAGACAAATAGCGATTTTTAAAAATGTTTCAATTAAGAACATGGTTGCAAATATATATATGTACAGGACTGTGTAGAGCACAAAACAAGACTTTCGTAGTTCTTAAATCAATTATTTAAGCCGAAAATACTTACATTTATGGGACTCTCTGGATGATCTGGCCGCAGTGTGTTCTGGGTACCCCTTGGTTTCAAGTAAGCTCGTGAAAATGCTCGGTTTTAAGGGGTATCTACCCCTTCCCCTTAGCCCTACCCCTCGATCAAAACGAGAATTGGGACAGCCCTTACTCTCACGTGAACGCACAAAACTAAGGGTAAGGGGTAATGGGAAGGGGTAAGACAGAGAATTGGGATTCACCCTTCAACTACTTCAGTCTGTGTGCATTGAATTTATTTAATACACAAGTTTCACAATTTGAGTTGAATTACTGAAATAAATGAAATTTTCCATGACATTCTAACTTATTGAGATGCACCTGTATTTGCACCTGCATATCAGATGGTTCATAGTACCTTGGAGATATTCTTCAACAAAAGGTCCCCTCCAACTCTGATGCATCAGCATGGAAGAATATAGGAACATAACAAATCTGTCACAGAGCCAACAATATGTAGTATACAATGTCAGGTTTATTAGAAATAAACTACAGCAGAGGTGAAATGCAGAAAAGGGAAAAACCAATGAACAGAACATACAAAAAATCCTAAGAAACGAGAATTAACATTTATAGGTTTGAAAGATGCATGATGAAATAAGTGAAATATATTGTGAAAAATGCATATGAAGTTATTTAATAGGCTTTCTCAGATCACATGTGTTCCCTATATCTCTGTCAGCAGATCCCATTAGAGTTTACATTTTTTTCTCTGACGCTCCTGAAATCATAGTACAATTTTGATCAAAATTTTTCTACAAATGAAAGATAAAAAAGTGTTTGGAATAGTTTCAGCCCATTTTAGTTCATGTAAGTGGATTACCAGTACAGTGCAATTTTTAGGTAAAATTAATTAGCTCATTTAAATTCATCCATTATTGCAAGTAAAACGTTTGCAAAGCTTTCAAAACCACTCATATACTCATAATATGAGTTATGAGTATATATATCCTTCCAAGATGGTGCCGAGAATGGCAGCCGTGTTGCAAGCTCCGGGAAAACTTTGCAGTTTTTCGTATGTTTTATTTTTGTTTTTTTTGTTTTACATGTTAGATGTTGTAAGTATAACTGTCTACGATAGAGACACGCTTTTAAACATTGGTTCCTCCGTCGCGCAACGCAAACCGGACTTTGAGTTCTTGAATGCTGGTGGATTGTTCACAGACACGGGATCAGAGCCCTTTGTCTGGGTCGCGCAACCGAGGAAACGCCGCCGACGCCGAAAAAGAGGGAAGAGAGCTGGCGTTCTCGTCAGACTGAGACGCCGTGCTTTCCGACCTCCTCTCCCAACAATTTTGCTGGCTAACGTTCAGTCACTGGATAACAAACTCTGCGAACTGCGGTCGCGCATCTCATACCAACGAGAAACAAGGGACTGCTGTGTTATTTGCCTCACAGAAACCTGGATGTCTGCTATGGTTCCAGACTCAGCCATCGAGCTCACGGGCTTCTCCGTGCACCGCTCGGATAGAACAAAGGAGCTCACAGGGAAAAGCAAAGGCGGGGGTGTTTGTTTCTATATCAACAACTCAGGGTGTAATGAAAGGAACATACACTCTATTAAATCCTTCTGCTCCCCTGATCTGGAATTTCATATGCTTCTGTGTCGACCATTCTGGCTACCGAGGGAATTTACAGCCATCATAATCACGGCTGTTTACATTCCTCCTCAAGCCAACACAGACCAGGCACTTAGGGAACTGTACAGGAATACAAGTGAGCAGGAAACCACGCACCCAGATGCAGCTTTTATTATCACGGGGGATTTTAATAAAGCCAACTTCAGAACAATAGCTCCAAAATACTTTCAACACATCACCATCAACACGCGTGGAGATCGCACACTCGACCATTGTTACACCCCCTTCCGGGACGCATACAAGTCCCACCCCCGCCCACCTTTCGGCAAATCGGATCACTCTTCCGTTCTGCTCCTGCCTGCTTATAGGCAGAAACTGAAGCGTGAAGCACCCGCCCTCAGGACAATACAATGCTGGTCAGACCAATCGGATGCTATACTACAGGACTGTTTTGATCACGTGGACTGGGACATGTTCCGGGCAGCGTCTGAAGACGACATAGAGGCGTATTCAGATACGGTCACGTGTTTCATCAGGAAGTGTATAGATGATGTAGTTCCGACCAAAACAATCCGTATCTACCCCAACCAAAAACCGTCGATTAACTGCGATGTTCGATCAGCCTTGTCAGCGCGGACATCTGCCTTTAAATCCAGAAACACTGACGATCGGAAACAAGCCAGTTACGATCTCAGGAGATCCATCAAAGCAGCCAAACGACAATACAAAAACACATTGTCTTCTGTACAGTCTGTAAATATGTACTGTCCATATGTAAATTGTTGTTTTATTTATTATTATTTTTTTGCACTGTCTGGAGCACGCTCGTAAGAATTTCACTCACCAAGGCACTTGTGCTGTGGTGATGTGACAATAAAAGTGATTTGATTTGATTTGATATGTGATTAAAATCCCAAACATTTATAAATAAGAGCTCAAATCTATAGCTAGCTTACCTCTTATAGATAGCCTCAATAGTTAGCTCACGGTTGTGATGCTAACAGACTTTTTCCGATGACACTGAACCATTTCTGGAAAGTAAATATTCAACAGAAGCATGTCCATTACATGTAAGGAAGTACCAGGAACAGTTTAGGGACTAAACTTACCTGAGAGCAGTTAAAACAACAGTGAGAGATGGTGTTCTGCTACTTATCCCTGAGTCACTGGCCCCGTTTTCCACGGTAACTCCCTCCACTCCAGTTTAAATGCACCCATCAAACACGTAAAAGTTACGCAGCGTTTACATAAATAGTACATCAAATTAGAAACTTGTCCGGAAACGTGATAACAACATATTGATGAACCCTTGTGTGACCTTTTGGACATTTTAGTCCTTTTCATTTTTTTGTTTACTTTTTTTTTTATAATTTATTATTGCCAGCTGCATACATTTTGGCACAGATGTGTATTTTTATTGAAATTTTACTATTTCACCCCCATTTCCTTTAATAAATCTATTTTGCACTAGGTACAAAAATAGTTCCTCTCAGGAACTTAAGTACAAAAATGTCCCCATTGAAAGCCCTTAAAACTGATATTTTTTAACCGCAGTGCTATTTAACTGTAAACTGATGCCATTGTTGTTAATAGGCTTTCTGTTGGCAAGGCTTCAAAACTAAATGTTTTACTTTTTTTTACCAGATAGTAACAAAATTTCAGGTTTGGTCTATAAAGCAAATACTTGCTTTATTCCTGTTTTCTGCTTCTGCATATTTTAGAGCCAATTGGATAAATAAAGCAGCTATAATTGTGTGGGTGTGTTAGTATGGATGTCAGTGTGAGTGTGGTGTGTGTGTGTGTTTGTTCTTGTAATATTTGAGAGAGAGAAACTTTACTGTAAATCACAAATCCAAGCACTTTGCTAGCATCTAATGGGCAAAATTTGGTACTGCGCCCAAACAAAATATTACTGAAAACTCATTTTTTTGTTATCAACCTCAAGTTTGGAACACAAATTCGTTGTGATTACAGATTAATTGTATAGATTAATGGCTTTGATTTTCTAGCAGGTTTATATTTCTACATATTTCATAAAATACATATTGTATATAACATATTATTCATAAACCATTTTCACAAACTTCTTTGACAATAAAGTCATTGTGAACCTCTTTAACTTTTTTTTCTACATTTTTTACTTTTTCTTACTTCAACAATAATCTGGCATGGGTCTTCTTTAAAATGAGACCAAACTTAACTCTGTGCTCCCAAGCTTCAAATTTTTATGACAGTTTTTTGGCATGAATGAATGAATGATGCATTTATATAGCGCTTTTTGTGTATTGTTGTACACCCAAAGCGCTTTACAATCATGTGGGGGGGGGGGGGGGGGGGTCTCTCCTCAACCACCACCAGTGTGCAGCATCCACTTGGACAGATGGAGAGGAGAGAGAGAGATAGAGCCAATCAAGTGTATGTGCTCACCACACACCAGCTACAGGTGGAGAGGAGAGAGAGTCATAGAGACAATCGAGTGGATGGGGATTATTAGGAGGCCATGATTGACAAGGGCCAGTGGGGGGAATTTGGCCAGGATACCGGGGTTACACCCTACTCTTTACGAGAAGTGCCATGGGATTTTTAATGACCACAGAGAGTCAGGACCTCGATTTAACGTCTCATCCACCTACAGGTACAACTGAAAAAAAAACAGAATATTGTGAAAAGTTCATTTTTTCTAGTAACTTATTTCAAAAAGTGAAATTTTCATATATTTTAGATTCACTACATGTAAAGTAAAACACTTCAAGCGTTATTTTGTTTTAACTTTGAGGATTAAAGCTTACAACTAATGAAAGTCAAAAATCCAGTATCTCAAAATATTAGAATATTTACATTTGATTTTCAATAAAAGACCATCCCTACAGTATAAATACAGTATCTCTTGTTCTTTGAAACCACAATAATGGGGAACACCGCTGACTTGGCAATGGTCCAGAAGACAATCATTGACACCTTCCACAAAGAGGATAAGTCACAGAGGGTCATTACTGAAAGGGGGGCTGTTCAAAGAGTGCTGTATCAAAGCATATTAAATGCAAAGTTGACTGGAAGGAAGAAATTTGGTCGGAAAATGGGCACAAGCAACAGGGATGCAAGCTTGAGAATACTGTCAAGCAAAGTTGATTCAAACACTTGGGAGAGCTTCACAAGGAGTGAACTGAAGCTGGAGCCTGGACTGTTGCACAGTGGTCCTCTTTTCAGATGAAAGTACATTTTGCATTTCATTTGGAAATCAAGGTCCCAGAGTCTGGAGGAAGAGTGGAGAGACGCAGAATCCATGTTGCTTGGAGTCCAGTGTGAAGTTTCCACAGTCAGTGATGATTTTGGCTGCCATGTCATCTGCTGGTGTTGGTCCACTGTGTTTTCTGAAGTCCACAGTCAACGAAGCCATCTACCAGAACATTTTAGAGAACTTCATGCTTTCTTCTGCTGACAAGCTTTATGGAGATGCTGATTTCATTTTCCAGCATGACTTGGCACCTGCCCACACTGCCAAAAGCTGGTTCAATGACGTTGTGTTACTGGGCTTGATTGGCCAGCAAACCCGCCTGACCTGAACCCCAGAGAGAATCTAGATGAGAGACACCAGACCCAACAATGCAGAAGAGCTGAAGGCCGCTATCAAAGCGACCTGGGCTTCATTACACCTGAGCAGTGCCACAGGCTGATTGCCTCCATGCCACGCCGCATTGATGCATTAATTCAACCAAGTATTGAGTGGATAGAAATTTACATACCTTTCAGAAGTCTGACATTTCTGTCTAAATTATCCTTTTTTATTGATCTCTTGTAATATTCAAATTTTCTGAGACACTGAATTTTGGGTTTTCATTATCTGTAAGCCATAATAATCAACATTTCAAGAAATAAAGGCTTGAAATATTTCACTCTGTGTAATGTATCGATATAATGTATGGATTTCACTTTCTGAAATGAGTGACAAAAAATATTGACCTCTTTAATGATATTCACATTTTTTTTTGATGTACCTGTATGTGTAACTTTTTTTTTATTGATGCTCAAGGGTTAAGTGGATAGTTGGCCTAAACTGAATGAGAATATAGGATATACTATTATATTCTATAGCCTAACATAATATATTATAATATAATATCATATAATAATAGCTTTAAAAAATATTAAATGTAGTGTAGAAAAAAAATGCATTGGTGCAAAAAAAATACATTAATTAAAAATACATAATATGAGGCATGAATATAATTTCACAAATAGCCTATGTAAACACACACGCAACATGAACATTATGTTCTATGCATTTTTTAAATATATTTTCAAAGTATATTTCAATATATTTAACAGTGCTTCACATATATGTGAATATATTACCTCTCCGTATGGGCAGCCCTGGTCAGCAGATTGAAAACCACTGCTTTAACTGAACTGTGTTTGATTCACTTAAAATACACTTTTTGTGAAAACACCTTAATTGTCTAAATTATTTTTACGCCCGCTGTAACCAAAGACTACAGAAGCCCAAGAGGTGAAACTCTGATGCTTTTTGGGTAACAGCCATAAGTAGCGCGGCCGGCCGCCCTTTTGGGGTGAAAATCTAACTGGACTACGTTACAGATACAGAAATAGACAGAATAACAATGAAATAGAAGTCAAAGTAGAATTAAATAAGGTAATGTTGGGCAATCTCCTGCAAAAACTATCAGTGTGACAGTCAAAATCTTGCCTTTCATTGTTTTCTCGAAGATCCTGACAGGTGATTATTCACAAAAGTGTCACAAGATTGTGTGTTTTGAAGTGGGACGTAGAGTTATATATGCAGCTTCTAACTTTAACTGTTTTTAGTCTAGTAGTAAACTTTAATAATTTCAGGAACTGCAGGTCCTAGCAACACAGAAATCATAATAATGATCTATATGGATATGACACTAAGTCAGAATGAGCTTATGCAAGTTTACACATTTAATATTAATATATTAATATATTATATTATTATTAATCCACTAGGTCTGGAATATATATTGTACTTTGTAATCCCCTGGAACACATTACATACATGATGCATTGCTGTGTCTGTCATAAATAAATACATAAATAAATAATTTTGGAGACAGTTGCTGCATGTGTCTTGTTTTAGTATTTTGTTTTTGTTTACAGTCTTTCTTTAATAGACATTAATAAAAGACAATTCTGCAAACACTGTTTACAGTCAAGCTGTTGTATTCCTGTTACATTTATTGTCCAATATTTCTAGTTGAATTTCCTTCTTGTCAGTACAAGTTCTTTGCTGTAACGTCACAATCAAGTCAATGATGCCAACGTCAAACAGGAAGTGAGGCTGTGTTTCTTAAACACTTTGGCCTAATTTGGTTTGTAGTTAGTTTTTTCCAGTGAAGAATCGGTGGTGTGACATCATGTTAATCACATTAAAGCTAATATTTGCTTGTAATGTTTGTATGTGAGTGGCTTAATACAAAAGGTGGAATTGTATATACTGTGGTATGAAAGGGCAGGATTCTATTTATATATATATATATATATATACTAATAAAGTATTTCATGCTTTACAAAACTTTTGCAAACACAAACAGAGGAAACAGAGAGAACGATACAACATTGTATATAGAACATGAATAATTAAGCTAATAGAAAATCACAATGCAAATAGAGGGAGCAAAACTAATATAAATCTTCAGAAACAAGCACGGTTCTGGACCTCAGTGGATCAAACTGCTGCTTTGTCTGGTGTCAGGTGAATAGTGAAACATCAGTAAATCGACTCTCACAGTCACGGGACCTCGCCGTGTGACTGATGTAGGATAAACTCTGGACATGTTTCAGTGTGTATGTTGCATTGTGTTGAATCAATGAAACTGCTTCATATCTGTTTTTCTTCTGCTTGTAGTGCTGATGTCCTTCATCCACTCTGGACTCGCTGAAGGTAAAACCGGTGATTCTGTAACATCTGAAGCTACTGTGCAGTACTGTAGCACTTTTGATTTACTTCATTGAAAATGTGAATAGTGTTATCGTATTTGTCTACATTACTTCAGGATGATTTATGTTCATGTTATTCTGTCTTATATCTTCACAAAGAATGATATACCTGATACTGAATACTTCTGTAGTTTCATTCATTCATTCATTTATTCATTCATTCATTCATTCATTCATTCATTCATTCATTCATTCAGTTGAAAGTTCAGTCAGGTGTTCTTCTCAAAAGATCATAGTTCACTGTAAATGACTGTAAAGTTTTTTTTTCTTTTTTTCTTGAGCTGTAAAAAGTAATAAAAAAAACAACACAAACAACAACAACAAACTAAATCACCAGGTCACTCATTAGATTTGCATATTATAATTTTATTTTACTTTACTTTCCACGTAAATTTAGGAAAACAAGCTCATTGTAGTTTCATGCGGCAGTTTTCACTGTAATTAATGACTGCCATTAAGAGCTTGTGAAACTACATTCATTCAATATGGATTTGTTTTGAAGGCTTAATGCAGACAAAAGTCTGAGATCTTAAAAGCTGTCAAATTCTTATGCTTTTTAAAACCTGTCTATTGAAAACAGTCCCATCTACCGGTGGGAACAGGAACTGATCAACAGATATAAAAACCAAAGCGTTAAAGCTGCAGCGAGCTGCTTCTCATCAGTCTGAGAAAAAACTCTGAATGACATTATATCTCCTTTAAAATACCTACTGTTTATTAAACATCAGTCTGAGAAAAAACCCTGGATGACATTATATCTCCTTTACAATACTTACTGTTTATGAAACATCAGTCTGAGAAAAACCCTGAATGACATTATATCTCCTTTACAATACTTACTGTTTATTAAACATCAGTCTGAGAAAAAACCCTGAATGACATTATATCTCCTTTAAAATACTCACTGTTTATGAAGCATCAGTCTGAGAAAAAACCCTGAATGGCATTATATCTCCTTTACAATACTTACTGTTTATTAAACATCAGTCTGAGAACAAAACTCTGGATGACATTATATCTCCTTTACAATACTTACTGTTTATTAAACATCAGTCTGAGAAAAAACCCTGAATGACATTATATCTCCTTTACAATACTTACTGTTTATGAAGCATCAGTCTGAGAACAAAACTCTGGATGACATTATATCTCCTTTACAATACTTACTGTTTATGAAGCATCAGTCTGCACTAGTGCTGATCAGCAGGTCAACAGCTGAATATCATTGAATTAATGATATGAATGAATGAATGAATGAGTGAATGAAAGAGAGAACGTACAAAAGAAAGAAAGAATGAATTGATGAATGAACGAATGAGAGGCATTGATACATCTGACTAACTTTTTCTGGATAAAATAAAATATCAAATTACAAGAAAACTTGACTATAATGAAAGTAATAAAAGTTTACTTTAGGTTTTACTGTAAATATTAGACAAACTGTAATTTAATAATATGTGCTTTTTATGTGTGTTTGTATGCATCTTTTCTGTTTTTTTGTTTATGTCAGTTCATCAAAGGCACATAGCTGAATGTGTTTATGTGAAAACTCACCAACATTGGCATTTTTACATATTTTTGAGTGTATTTGCCCCTTTAAGCAGAAACTAAAATATATTAATCACACAGCCCTAGTCATTAAGTTATCTTTGAGACCCTAAGGGCACTAAGAAACGTTCAAACTTTGCATATGGAGGACCGGCACTGATGCAAAACATGGGCACACAACAAAAACGCACACATGTAGCGTATCAGTTAGCATTTCTAACTTAACATCGCAGTCTAATATAAACTCAGTCAACCGAACACTGAAGAAGTTACATGGCTCAGTTTAAATGGTCTGTTGTATGTAGGGCTGTCGGTCAGCGTGAGCACTGTACTGCTGTGGTGTTTTTCCAAATGTGCTCTGTTTCACAGGATCCTGGGTCCCGAGTGAAGTACAAGCCTTGTTTATGTTAAATATAATAGTTTATCAAGCCAGTAACAGGTTACTCCAAAGGGCTGTGTTTCTGTATTTCAGAATACAGCAGTCGCCAAACCCTGGCCTTCCTTGCACTAGTTTTTCGTTGCTAAATATTGTTTATAATGAATGTCACTATAATGTTTATAGTGTTAATGTTTTTAAACGTTTTATTTACTGATATTGCAATTTGCAATAATGAAATTTTGACCTGATGTGACTTGAGTGTGACTTATTTTCTGGAAATAGTATGTTTGGTGTCACTATAGTGGAAACATAAATGACACACACATTTAAATAAAAATAAACCAATTTGTTTATGAATAAAAAATAAATGTGTAATGAAGACAGAAGACTAGTGTAAAATATGACCAAATACAGTTATGTAGCTGAGATAACAGTAATAAGTACGAGCCATTTTAATTTGATGAAAATTTAATAAAAAATCTAATTTTGATCAAACATGAAGTTTGTTGTTTGCCCATTTTCACAGAGAGTCCAAGTACTAGTAAAAATCCAATCAGTGTCAACAAAAGCCATCAGTGCATTTACACTCTGCAATTAGCCAATATGCATAAAATGTTATGAAATGAAGGCAGAAATATGTCAATATGTCAGTCAATTAAATTCTATGTTTAATATGAAAACAAAACACTAGGTGGCGCCAAGTCACTGTCTTAACGAGTGAGTTCAATCCATTCAACTGATTCCTTCAAATAGGTTACATGGATTACGAAAACACCACTTGTTGCCGTGGTTCATCTGCGGATTTGTTTCTGTGATAATTATATGTGGGCCTAATGTGTTATTTAAAAACACAGGTAGGAAGGGAACATGTTCGGGGAAACAAATTTTTATGTTGAGAGAACGACATTTATTTCTCGTTGCCATGATTTAAATGCACAAACCTGTATGATAATAGCAAACTTGGATATTCAGAAATGTATATTATGAATACATTAATATTTAGTTTTAATAAATATGGAAATAAATA
This sequence comes from Schizopygopsis pylzovi, assembly GCA_027422435.1. Lineage (NCBI taxonomy): Eukaryota > Metazoa > Chordata > Actinopteri > Cypriniformes > Cyprinidae > Schizopygopsis > Schizopygopsis pylzovi. The sequence continues at coordinate 7,358 of JAPDDL010000355.1, read as the reverse complement.
AATGTGGAAATAAATATATAAATAAATACATATCTATGAAAATAAATAAAAGTGGAAATAAATAAATGTTTACACAAAACATATAATAATTTTTTTTTGGAAATATAAAAAAAAGGCATAAATAAGGAAATAAATTATAAATAATGATTTATTTTTGCTTGTTTAATTTTCTTTGCATATTTATATATATATATATATATATATATATATTTACTTATTTATGCTTTATTTAAATTTATTATAAATAGTTGTAATAGTTTTGTAAAAATATTTTTTTTCAACACATATTATACAGAATTATTTAAAACGGTTCAATGCCACGTTCCTGCAGGATCGATAAAACGATAACATCAGCTGCACTTTCTCTCTCTCTCTCTTCTCCGACAGGCAGCGAGCTCACGCCACACACACCGCAGTCCTATATAGCCACGCCTCCTGTCAATCACTCAGCATTACATAGCCACGCCTCCTGTCAATCACTCAGCATTACATAGCCACGCCTCCTGTCAATCACTCAGCATTACATAGCCACGCCTCCTGTCAATCACTCAGCATTACATAGCCACGCCTCCTGTCAATCACTCAGCATTACATAGCCACGCCTCCTGTCAATCACTCAGCATTACATAGCCACGCCTCCTGTCAATCACTCAGCATTACATAGCCACGCCTCCTGTCAATTACTCAGCACTACAAAGCCACGCCTCCTGTCAATCACTCAGCATTACTTAGCCACGCCTCCTGTCAATCACTCAACATTACATAGCCACGCCCCCTGTCAATCACTCAGCACTGCATAGCCACGCCTCCTGTCAATCACTCAGCATTACATAGCCACGCCTCCTGTCAATCACTCAGCACTACAAAGCCACGCCTCCTGTCAATCACTCAGCATTACATAGCCACGCCTCCTGTCAATCACTCAGCACTACATAGCCACGCCTCCTGTCAATCACTCAGCATTACATAGCCACGCCTCCTGTCAATCACTCAGCACTACATAGCCACGCCTCCTGTCAATCACTCAGCATTACATAGCCACGCCTCCTGCCAATCACTCAGCACTACATAGCAACGCCTCCTGTCAATCACTCAGCATTACATAGCCACGCCTCCTGTCAATCACTCAGCACTGCATAGCTACGCCTCCTGTCAATCACTCAGCATTACATAGCCACGCCTCCTGTCAATCACTCAGCACTACATAGCAACGCCTCCTGTCAATCACTCAGCATTACATAGCCACGCCTCCTGTCAATCACTCAGCATTACATAGCCACGCCTCCTGTCAATCACTCAGCATTACATAGCTACGCCTCCTGTTAATCACTCAGCATTACATAGCCACGCCTCCTGCCAATCACTCAGCATTACATAGCCACGCCTCCTGTCAATCACTCAGCACTGCATAGCCACGCCTCCTGTCAATCACTCAGCATTACATAGCCACGCCTCCTGCCAATCACTCAGCATTACATAGCCACGCCTCCTGTCAATCACTCAGCATTACATAGCCACGCCTCCTGTCAATCACTCAGCATTACATAGCCACGCCTCATCTCATTCACCTCAAGCAATTTTACCTAGCGGGTTACTTTTTGTAAATTATGTTCACTCATTAACGTCTTGGACAAGTTCATGCAAGCCAAATCTGCACATGTTTAAAGCAAATACTGAACTCGTGAGACATCAATATTATCGAGTATATGGCAAAAACCAAATAAAACACCTAAAGAGTGCACACATGTGTCACTACTTGATGAATCTAGACTAAATTCACGCATTTAAAGCAAGAGTGCATTCTTTCACTGCATGATTCAGTCTATTAATATGCATTAAAAATGATCACATAATTCAGGGTAAGGGGGAAGAAAATGTATATGTTCATATCATTTCATATTGTTAATAAATATCTCATGAAGAGTGTCGTTTTTTCTTAAAAAATTGGCACGATTACAATTGTAACTTATGTTTAAGACACCATATTGTCTGTTCTTTCTCTATTTCACCAGCAGAAATTATTCCAAACACAGCCACAGCACTGTTTAGCATCTCTGAGCAACATGACGCTGTTTCATAACTGAATGAATAAACCGTTTAAATGATTCGGTTCAATCAGTGACTCGCTTATTAACAGTGATTTGCTGCCACCTATCGGCGGTTTTAATTTCACATTTAGATTTTTTTTCATGTTTTAAATCAATTATAATAATATTATATAATGTTTTACATTTACATTTATGCATTTAGAAGACACTTTTATCCAAAGCAACTTACAGTGCATTCAGGTTATACAATTGTTTTTATCAGTATGTGTTCCCTGGGGATTGAACCCACAACCTTTTGAGCCACAGGAAGCTTTATGTTTAATATATCAAAACATTATTTATTCATTTGTAATTGCGGTTAAATGCATTCATATCTTGCATTAAACACATCTCAATGCCACTTCAGACGTAGCTTCTGTGTTGATGTGATTTGTTTGGTAAATGTCTTATTATTCTGATTCACTGATTAAATCTAAGAATTTGACTCAAAAGATAATGGACACTTTTAGAGAGAAAAAAAAATTGCTTCATAAAGGTAAAAATGCCCATAAAATGTAAAATCAGTTTAAAATTATCGGAAAAGATGAATTTCTGAATTAAACATATACAAAATAATAGTCATTTTTTATAATTTTAGACACTTGATTTTACTGAAGGCTACCATGATAATTATAACTTGAGTTCATTAAATTCATAAACATAAACACACTATATCTTCTCTATAAACTTTGCTTTGGATCATTCATTGCAACATTTAATCTGATTCTCGTGTTTAAGAATCTGTTATCTTGAAAAATTATTTATACCACTACTGCCCTCTGACTTGGTTTTAAACCTGTATTATTATACAATTTATGAGCCTTAAAACATCTTAAAATGCACACAGTCAGGAAAAAAAAGTCAGGAAAATACACATTTTCTTGGAGGAGCATGCCCCCGAACCTCCCTACAATCTCAATTTTGGACCTCAGTATTTATACAAACATACATTTCCTGTACCCCAGTGTTTATCTTTTTATGCTGCTCCTTTAAGAAATATAATATAAATACTGAATATATAATATAATATAAATATAAATATAAATACTGAAATATAATATAAATACAGTAAATGTTCTTCTGTTGGCCTCATCTCTTCAGAAAGCTGAAGCCCATATTTAAACAGTATTGCTTGAGACCCTAGATTTGCAGTTAGACCCCCCCCCCCATTACTGCATGGTTCAACTTAAGCACATTTATCAGCTAAATAGGGTTAGTTCACCAATAATTAGAATTGTTCTCTACTGTGGAAGTTACTGAGGACCAGAAGCTGTTTAGTTACCCACATTCTTCAAAGTATCTTCTTTTGTGTTCAACAGAATAAATAATGTATGAAGGTTTATAAAAACATGGGTCAATTATTTCAGAATTGTCATTTTTGTGTGAACCATAATTTTAAAGTGACAGACATCTGTGCTTCTAAATTGTTTTATTAACATTTGGATAGTCTGTTAATATAATATTCCATACATTATCAGAGCTTGGTAGACATAATTGTTATATATTCTTTGACATGATTAGACAGATGAATGAATAGATTATAATTAATGTTAGACCCAGTGCTTGTAGTGGAAAAGAAGAAGTGCCGGTACTCATATGACCCCCCCCCCCCCTTATTTATTTATTTACTTATTTATATTAAATAAGTACTTTTAATAATTCACAATGTATGTATAGTGCCACAATAAATCTATCAATAATTTAATAAAAGTTTTCAATACAAATTAGCACAAGTCAAGCTGCAATACCAAACAGGACCACAGGAGATGCCAAAGTCCACTAAATCGCCCGCCTTTAATATACGGCTCCATTCAGAATCACTAAATCTCTGACCAGCGTTCATTAAAAACACTCTTGCTTTTAAGCCAAACACGATGAAAATAATAATGTTACTGACATCTGGTCATAAGTCACTATTCTCTCTGTCATCGCTGATGAAATCTGCCGTGTTTTCTCTGCATTAGCGCTGTTTTGAGCGTTTGAGTTCGTTCACTGGATCCTTGGACTTTCCAGGAGTTTACTGTTTAAAATAATGTGATTGCAAAAGCCTGCTTCTTATCATTTTAAGATATGATTTCTGTTATAAAGTACTGATTCAAATTAGTAATCAATAATGAATTCTTATTCTACAACTCCGCACGTCTCCCCTGACACAGTCTCCCCTTCTTGCGCACCACACATTGAAGTAGACTGACTCTGCTTGCGTTCATTCACGTGATGGGTCGAGATGAGAGCTGATCTCGCCTGGGTAGTGTGCTTTACATAGTTTCTATATCATTTCTAATCATATATGGGATCATATAGCCTAATCACCCAGACCCTGACGAACATGTCAGAAGTGCCGGTACGCACAAAAAAGTGCAGGTACTCTAAAGACTAAAATATAGAAGTGCCTGTACTACGTACCGGTGCGTACCGGCCCACTTCAAGCACTGGTTAGACCCATATTTACTAATTTATCGTTTATGCTAATCATAAATATATACCTAGTAAATAATCATATGTCATATACAATTTGGCATTTTAAAAAGAAAAAGAAAAAAAAAAGCTACATTATTTAGATAAAAATGGGACAATGGGACAAAAAACCTAATTTAAGCAAATTAATAAATAAATAAATAATAATCTTATCCAGGTAACAGCTGTAAAACCGTCAAAAAAGACTACTAATGATTAATAATGCTAAATAATGAAATTGATTTATGTGTTCTGTTGCAGATTTACATCCTTGAGCATGTTTTCTCATGGTTTATTATTAAGTTATGAGTTCCTCATTGATCATTTGTCCTAGTGTGTTTTTTTTGGGGGGGGGGGGAGATCGTAAATGAGTGTCCCTTCATTTGCCTCGCTGAAGATGGTAATCATATGTGCGCGGCACATTATTACTTCAGCTCGGTCGCAGCACAAGAAGTGCTTTGCATTCAGCATCCAAATACGGTGCTCAGAGGTGCAACGGTCCTGACGCGGCTTTCTTACGATATTAACTTCTTGTTTAGTCAGTTGTTCCATCAAATCAATACAATATTTGCAAAGTGTTGGTATTCAGGGAAAAACAGCGCCTTTGCTTGTGAGACATTGCTTAACTATGTCCCCATAAATACAGAAATAGCAAATCCATTATTGGGACATTAGTCAAGATCTAAAGAGAAATAAAAATAGAAAGAAAGAACACAAAAGCAATAAGAGCTTTTAGTAGATGACTGTAGCCCACCAACAATTTACAGATAATTCATATTGAAGGTTAAATGATTTAACATGTATTGATCTTTATAAAACTGTCTTGTCTTGTGTGCAGTGTGTTGCATTTAAAGACCTGTTATTCATCCTCTCCCATTCTTTACATTTCTTTCTTGCATACGCATGGAGACCTTTTTTAATATGTTTTTTCAATGTTTGAGCCGCTTTGTCTTATTTGTCTTCACAGATTCACCCAGATCTACACTGACTGTGTCACCAGACAGTCCTGTATTCACTGGAGAGACAGTCAATCTGAAGTGTGTGATTGAGTCTTACAGTAACTGGAGATATGAGTGGTATAAAGACAGTGTAATGTTACAGACGTCTGATCGTTACACTGTAAACAGAGACACTCTCTCTATCAGAGGATTAATTACATCTGATGCGGGTCAGTACACGTGTGAAGGACACATAGATGGGAGATCAGTCTCAACAAATTCTTCTGTTCATCTCTCTGTGAAAGGTGAGTTGAATATCATTGACCTCCTGAACTCACTCTACATGTTTGATCACACATCTGATCGAGAGACTTTCACTCTGATGATAAATATGCTTGTCACTCATCTTTTGAGGTTTATTTGTTAATTCTCTCTTTTAAGGTTCAAGTGGCCGTTCACACAGAGCAACACAAAATGAAACTGATTGCAAAACTCATTTTAATGTTGAGATACTTAAGATTTATTTCATCCAACAGGTTCAAAACAGTTGCAACATTAGCTAATCTGAAAATGTCATAAGTCTCTAGTATCAAATGGCCACTAAAATATTTATATACTTTTTCAATGTTAGACAACAAATGTGTTTTTTATGGAAATTACTGGCATACATTGACAATGCACTGTCACTAAAGTTAACATCAAATAACAAATAACAATATCATTTAGGTTACAGGAATATTTTCTAATATTTTTAGATATTAAATTATTAAAATATTTTAGATATTAAAATATATACAAAAATGTTTATATACAAAATAAAAAAGGTATATATAAAAAAGGTACTCAACTATTTTAAATATTGATAATAATAATAATAATAAATCAGCATATTATAATGATTTCCGAAGGATCATGTGACACTGAAGACTGCAATTATGATGCAGAAAAATCAGCTTTGATCACAGAAATAAATTACATTTTAAAATATATTCAAATAGAAAGCAGTTATTTTCAATATTAAAAATATTTCACAATATTACTGCTTTTGCTGTATTTTGGATCAAATAAATGCAGGCCTGGTGAACAGAAAAGACTAATTTAAAAATAGCCTTTAGCTTCATTTACCACAACGGTGTTTAATAAGAAGAGAAAGTGATACAATTGATTTCAATGATTTTAAATGATTTATTTGTTAACCAAACCAGGGTTTGTAACTGTAACAACACTGAGACTAAACTAAATGCTGTGACTCAACCCTGCATCACTGTCACTTCCAGAGAAACCTCGGCCGGCTCTGACTGTAAATCCTGAGAGTTCAGTGTTCACTGGAGACACAGTTACTCTGAGCTGTGATGTGGGACAGTTAACTGGATGGACAATTCACTGGAGAAAAGACCCAAACACTGAATCCACGGGTGATGCAACTAAAACAATCAGTTCTGTGAGAGTCTCTGATGGAGGAAGATACCGATGTAGAGCACGACGAGGAAACTACTACAGCGAGTACAGTAATGAAGTAAAGATAACAGTAAGAGGTAAGAGCTGTTTTACTTTCTACTTCTTCATTAGAGTGTAACGATGTGTTTGTTATTCATTATCAGTCAAACGTTTTTTTAACAGCAAGATTTGTAATGTTTTTTAAAGAAGTCTCTTCTGTTCACCAAGCCTGCATTTATTTGATCCAAAGCACAGCAAAAACTGTACAATTTGGAAATATATATATATTTTTTCTATTTAAAATAACTGTTTTCGGTAACACTTTACAATAAGGTGTCATTTGTTAACATTAATGTATTAACTAACATGAACAAACAATGAACAATACATTTATTACAGTATTTATTCATCTTTGTTAAGGTTAGTTAATAAAAATACA
>JAPDDL010001595.1:0-30584 GCA_027422435.1 Schizopygopsis pylzovi | reverse complement strand
CTGGAGGGCCACTTTCCTGCAGAGTTTAGCTTCAATCCTGAAAAACCCTGGAATAAAAATTACCTAACTAAATCCTGAAGACCTTGATATACTGCGTCAGGTAAATTTGATTAGGGTTGGAGCTAATCTCTGCAGGGACACTGGACCTCCAGGATTAACGTTCCCCACCCTTGGTCTAATTGCTTCCCCACAGCAACAGCGCTATCTGCCTCCCAGACGGCCACCAGTACAGCAGTGTTGGTTCGATGGTGTAACGGCTAGCACTATGTACTTTGAATCCAGTGACACATATTCAAATCTCGGTGGGACCTGTTTTGCCACTAATTTGCAGAGGAGTCGGTCCGAAAAACTTTTTGGCAGCAGCGAGCCTAAAAAGCACATATAGGGAACGTAGCTTCCTAGCGTCAACCCGCAGTCTGTCTCTTTAGGAAAGTGAACGTAAAATGGCAGGACCCAGTTTGGAGAATGCGGGCATCGATCCCGCTACCTCTCGCATGCTAAGCAAGCGCTCTACCATTTGAGCTAATTCCCCTGGCCAGTAAGGAAAGATGTGCATAGTTCCAAAAACGCCTTTGAAGAGCGACCGCTATAGTAACGGGCTTGAAGAAAAGAGGCAATATCTCCTCTATGCTGGCACCTTTGCACTGGCCGCCATTTAGCTGTAGAATTAACCGAGAGATTGTGCTTTTATTTTTGAGGTCCTTCTTGTTCTTGTTACCACAGTATATATGTGTGTTGATTCCTGTATTACGTGGTCTACATTTGTATCACTCAGGTCGTGCAGCCAGCTTCTCCCCTCTGTTTCCCACACTGGCTTAAAGTGTAAGGGACATCTGACCATTGCAGCTGTCCTCCCTAAGATCCCTCTACACGATAGGTCCAGCCCCATTTTGAAATACATTCAGAGGCCAACTTTCCTTCGTTTGCCTTTGACATTGTCACGAGGTGTTTCATTACTTCCAGGTTAGTTCATGTTCCTTCATTGGTTGTTGCTGTGGTTGTTCTTTTTTTCTCGGCTAGGTACTTGAGGAGGCAGACTAGTTCGTCTAGGGGTATGATTCTCGCCTTGGCTGCTATAGGTCCTGGCTTCAAATCCCAGAAGAGCCCGTGACGAGGCCTAAATCTATCTTGCCCCTTTAGGGTAAGAAAAATCAGGACATTTTTGGTCAATCGGTCAGAAGCCCAGTAAACGACAGGCCGGTTAGCTCAGTTGGTTAGAGCGTGGTGCTAATAACGCCAAGGTCGTGGGTTCGATCCCCGTACGGGCCAGCTCCTTTTGTTCTCTAGGTGCTCAGCTCTGCTCATATGGCAAAGTGAAGGGTTGTCCCACCTGGCTAAACAACTTGCGGCGGTTGCCGAAATAGTTCAGCTGGGAGAGCGTTAGATTGAAGATCTAAAGGTCCCTGATTCAATCCTGGGTTTTGGCAGATGTCCCCTGTATTTTCCTTTTGTTCGAGGGAGCAAGAGATCAAAATTCACTGGGATCCAACCCCACAGTCTAACTCAGGGGTGAGGAACGTTGAACCTGGAGGGCCACTCTCCTGCAGAGTTTAGCTTCAATCCTGAAAAACCCTGGAATAAAAATTACCTAACTAAATCCTGAAGACCTTGATATACTGCGTCAGGTAAATTTGATTAGGGTTGGAGCTAGTCTCTGCAGGGACACTGGACCTCCAGGATTAACGTTCCCCACCCTTGGTCTAATTGCTTCCCCACAGCAACAGCGCTATCTGCCTCCCAGATGGCCACCAGTAAAGCAGTGTTGGTTCGATGGTGTAACGGCTAGCACTATGTACTTTGAATCCAGTGACACATATTCAAATCTCGGTGGGACCTGTTTTGCCACTAATTTGCAGAGGAGTCGGTCTGAAAAACTTTTTGGCAGCAGCGAGCCTAAAAAGCACATATAGGGAACGTAGCTTCCTAGCGTCAACCCGCAGTCTGTCTCTTTAGGAAAGTGAACGTAAAATGGCAGGACCCAGTTTGGAGAATGCGGGCATCAATCCCGCTACCTCTCGCATGCTAAGCAAGCGCTCTACCATTTGAGCTAATTCCCCTGGCCAGTAAGGAAAGATGTGCATAGTTCCAAAAAGGCCTTTGAAGAGCGACCGCTATAGTAACGGGCTTGAAGAAAAGAGGCAATATCTCCTCTATGCTGGCACCTTTGCACTGGCCGCCATTTAGCTGTAGAATTAACCGAGAGATTGTGCTTTTATTTTTGAGGTCCTTCTTGTTCTTGTTACCACAGTATATATGTGTGTTGATTCCTGTATTACGTGGTCTACATTTGGATCACTCAGGTCGTGCAGCCAGCTTCTCCCCTCTGTTTCCCACACTGGCTTAAAGTGTAAGGGACATCTGACCATTGCAGCTGTCCTCCCTAAGATCCCTCTACACGATAGGTCCAGCCCCATTTTGAAATACATTCAGAGGCCAACTTTCCTTCGTTTGCCTTTGACATTGTCACGAGGGTGTTTCATTACTTCCAGGTTAGTTCATGTTCCTTCATTGGTTGTTGCTGTGGTTGTTCTTTTTTTCTCGGCTAGGTACTTGAGGAGGCAGACTAGTTCGTCTAGGGGTATGATTCTCGCCTTGGGTGCTATAGGTCCTGGCTTCAAATCCCAGAAGAGCCCGTGACGAGGCCTATATCTATCTTGCCCCTTTAGGGTCAGAAAAATCTGGACATTTTTGGTCAATCGGTCAGAAGCCCAGTAAACGACAGGCCGGTTAGCTCAGTTGGTTAGAGCGTGGTGCTAATAACGCCAAGGTCACGGGTTCGATCCCCGTACGGGCCAGCTCCTTTTGTTCTCTAGGTGCTCAGCTCTGCTCATATGGCAAAGTGAAGGGTTGTCCCACCTGGCTAAACAACTTGCGGCGGTTGCCGAAATAGTTCAGCTGGGAGAGCGTTAGATTTGAAGATCTAAAGGTCCCTGGTTCAATCCTGGGTTTTGGCAGATGTCCCCTGTATTTTCCTTTTGTTCGAGGGAGCAAGAGATCAAAATTCACTGGGATCCAACCCCACAGTCTAACTCAGGGGTGGGGAACGTTGAAACTGGAGGGCCACTCTCCTGCAGAGTTTAGCTTCAATCCTGAAAAACCCTGGAATAAAAAATTACCTAACTAAATCCTGAAGACCTTGATATACTGCGTCAGGTAAGTTTGATTAGGGTTGAAGTTAATCTCTGCAGGGACACTGTACCTCCAGGATTAACGTTCCCCACCCCTGGTCTAATTGCTACCCCACAGCAACAGCGCTATCTGCCTCCCAGATGGCCACCAGTAAAGCAGTGTTGGTTCGATGGTGTAACGGCTAGCACTATGTACTTTGAATCCAGTGACACATATTCAAATCTCGGTGGGACCTGTTTTGCCACTAATTTGCAGAGGAGTCGGTCTGAAAAACTTTTTGGCAGCAGCGAGCCTAAAAAGCACATATAGGGAATGCAGCTTCCTAGCGTCAACCCGCAGTCTGTCTCTTTAGGAAAGTGAACGCAAAATGGCAGGACCCAGTTTGGAGAATGCGGGCATCGATCCCGCTACCTCTCGCATGCTAAGCAAGCGCTCTACCATTTGAGCTAATTCCCCTGGCCAGTAAGGAAAGATGTGCATAGTTCCAAAAAGGCCTTTGAAGAGCGACCGCTATAGTAACGGGCTTGAAGAAAAGAGGCAATATCTCCTCTATGCTGGCACCTTTGCACTGGCCGCCATTTAGCTGTAGAATTAACCGAGAGATTGTGCTTTTATTTTTGAGGTCCTTCTTGTTCTTGTTACCACAGTATATATGTGTGTTGATTCCTGTATTACGTGGTCTACATTTGGATCACTCAGGTCGTGCAGCCAGCTTCTCCCCTCTGTTTCCCACACTGGCTTAAAGTGTAAGGGACATCTGACCATTGCAGCTGTCCTCCCTAAGATCCCTCTACACGATAGGTCCAGCCCCATTTTTGAAATACATTCAGAGGCCAACTTTCCTTCGTTTGCCTTTGACATTGTCACGAGGTGTTTCATTACTTCCAGGTTAGTTCATGTTCCTTCATTGGTTGTTGCTGTGGTTGTTCTTTTTTTCTCGGCTAGGTACTTGAGGAGGCAGACTAGTTCGTCTAGGGGTATGATTCTCGCCTTGGGTGCTATAGGTCCTGGCTTCAAATCCCAGAAGAGCCCGTGACGAGGCCTATATCTATCTTGCCCCTTTAGGGTCAGAAAAATCTGGACATTTTTGGTCAATCGGTCAGAAGCCCAGTAAACGACAGGCTGGTTAGCTCAGTTGGTTAGAGCGTGGTGCTAATAACGCCAAGGTCACGGGTTCGATCCCCGTACGGGCCAGCTCCTTTTGTTCTCTAGGTGCTCAGCTCTGCTCATATGGCAAAGTGAAGGGTTGTCCCACCTGGCTAAACAACTTGCGGCGGTTGCCGAAATAGTTCAGCTGGGAGAGCGTTAGATTGAAGATCTAAAGGTCCCTGGTTCAATCCTGGGTTTTGGCAGATGTCCCCTGTATTTTCCTTTTGTTCGAGGGAGCAAGAGATCAAAATTCACTGGGATCCAACCCCACAGTCTAACTCAGGGGTGGGGAACGTTGAAACTGGAGGGCCACTCTCCTGCAGAGTTTAGCTTCAATCCTGAAAAACCCTGGAATAAAAATTACCTAACTAAATCCTGAAGACCTTGATATACTGCGTCAGGTAAGTTTGATTAGGGTTGAAGTTAATCTCTGCAGGGACACTGTACCTCCAGGATTAACGTTCCCCACCCCTGGTCTAATTGCTACCCCACAGCAACAGCGCTATCTGCCTCCCAGACGGCCACCAGTAAAGCAGTGTTGGTTCGATGGTGTAACGGCTAGCACTATGTACTTTGAATCCAGTGACACATATTCAAATCTCGGTGGGACCTGTTTTGCCACTAATTTGCAGAGGAGTCGGTCCGAAAAACTTTTTGGCAGCAGCGAGCCTAAAAAGCACATATAGGGAATGCAGCTTCCTAGCGTCAACCCGCAGTCTGTCTCTTTAGGAAAGTGAACGTAAAATGGCAGGACCCAGTTTGGAGAATGCGGGCATCGATCCCGCTACCTCTCGCATGCTAAGCAAGCGCTCTACCATTTGAGCTAATTCCCCTGGCCAGAAAGGAAAGATGTGCATAGTTCCAAAAACGCCTTTGAAGAGCGACCGCTATAGTAACGGGCTTGAAGAAAAGAGGCAATATCTCCTCTATGCTGGCACCTTTGCACTGGCCGCCATTTAGCTGTAGAATTAACCGAGAGATTGTGCTTTTATTTTTGAGGTCCTTCTTGTTCTTGTTACCACAGTATATATGTGTGTTGATTCCTGTATTACGTGGTCTACATTTGTATCACTCAGGTCGTGCAGCCAGCTTCTCCCCTCTGTTTCCCACACTGGCTTAAAGTGTAAGGGACATCTGACCATTGCAGCTGTCCTCGCTAAGATCCCTCTACACGATAGGTCCAGCCCCATTTTGAAATACATTCAGAGGCCAACTTTCCTTCGTTTGCCTTTGACATTGTCACGAGGTGTTTCATTACGTCCAGGTTAGTTCATGTTCCTTCATTGGTTGTTGCTGTGGTTGTTCTTTTTTTCTCGGCTAGGTACTTGAGGAGGCAGACTAGTTCGTCTAGGGGTATGATTCTCGCCATGGGTGCTATAGGTCCTGGCTTCAAATCCCAGAAGAGCCCGTGACGAGGCCTAAATCTATCTTGCCCCTTTAGGGTCAGAAAAATCAGGACATTTTTGGTCAATCGGTCAGAAGCCCAGTAAACGACAGGCCGGTTAGCTCAGTTGGTTAGAGCGTGGTGCTAATAATGCCAAGGTCACGGGTTCGATCCCCGTACGGGCCAGCTCCTTTTGTTCTCTAGGTGCTCAGCTCTGCTCATATGGCAAAGTGAAGGGTTGTCCCACCTGGCTAAACAACTTGAGGCGGTTGCCGAAATAGTTCAGCTGGGAGAGCGTTAGATTGAAGATCTAAAGGTCCCTGATTCAATCCTGGGTTTTGGCAGATGTCCCCTGTATGTTCCTTTTGTTCGAGGGAGCAAGAGATCAAAATTCACTGGGATCCAACCCCACAGTCTAACTCAGGGGTGGGGAACGTTGAACCTGGAGGGCGACTCTCCTGCAGAGTTTAGCTTCAATCCTGAAAAACCCTGGAATAAAAATTACCTAACTAAATCCTGAAGACCTTGATATACTGCGTCAGGTAAATTTGATTAGGGTTGGAGCTAATCTCTGCAGGGACACTGGACCTCCAGGATTAACGTTCCCCACCCCTGGGCTAATTGCTTCCCCACAGCAACAGCGCTATCTGCCTCCCAGACGGCCACCAGTACAGCAGTGTTGGTTCGATGGTGTAACGGCTAGCACTATGTACTTTGAATCCAGTGACACATATTCAAATCTCGGTGGGACCTGTTTTGCCACTAATTTGCAGAGGAGTCAGTCCGAAAAACTTTTTGGCAGCAGCGAGCCTAAAAAGCACATATAGGGAACGTAGCTTCCTAACGTCAACCCGCAGTCTGTCTCTTTAGGAAAGTGAACGTAAAATGGCAGGACCCAGTTTGGAGAATGCAGGCATCGATCCCGCTACCTCTCGCATGCTAAGCAAGCGCGCTACCATTTGAGCTAATTCCCCTGGCCAGTAAGGAAAGATGTGCATAGTTCCAAAAAGGCCTTTGAAGAGCGACCGCTATAGTAACGGGCTTGAAGAAAAGAGGCAATATCTCCTCTATGCTGGCACCTTTGCACTGGCCGCCATTTAGCTGTAGAATTAACCGAGAGATTGTGCTTTTATTTTTGAGGTCCTTCTTGTTCTTGTTACCACAGTATATATGTGTGTTGATTCCTGTATTACGTGGTCTACATTTGGATCACTCAGGTCGTGCAGCCAGCTTCTCCCCTCTGTTTCCCACACTGGCTTAAAGTGTAAGGGACATCTGACCATTGCAGCTGTCCTCCCTAAGATCCCTCTACACGATAGGTCCAGCCCCATTTTGAAATACATTCAGAGGCCAACTTTCCTTCGTTTGCCTTTGACATTGTCACGAGGTGTTTCATTACTTCCAGGTTAGTTCATGTTCCTTCATTGGTTGTTGCTGTGGTTGTTCTTTTTTTTCGGCTAGGTACTTGAGGAGGCAGACTAGTTCGTCTAGGGGTATGATTCTCGCCTTGGGTGCTATAGGTCCTGGCTTCAAATCCCAGAAGAGCCCGTGACGAGGCCTATATCTATCTTGCCCCTTTAGGGTCAGAAAAATCTGGACATTTTTGGTCAATCGGTCAGAAGCCCAGTAAACGACAGGCCGGTTAGCTCAGTTGGTTAGAGCGTGGTGCTAATAACGCCAAGGTCACGGGTTCGATCCCCGTACGGGCCAGCTCCTTTTGTTCTCTAGGTGCTCAGCTCTGCTCATATGGCAAAGTGAAGGGTTGTCCCACCTGGCTAAACAACTTGCGGCGGTTGCCGAAATAGTTCAGCTGGGAGAGCGTTAGATTGAAGATCTAAAGGTACCTGGTTCAATCCTGGGTTTTGGCAGATGTCCCCTGTATTTTCCTTTTGTTCGAGGGAGCAAGAGATCAAAATTCACTGGGATCCAACCCCACAGTCTAACTCAGGGGTGGGGAACGTTGAACCTGGAGGGCCACTCTCCTGCAGAGTTTAGCTTCAATCCTGAAAAACCCTGGAATAAAAATTACCTAACTAAATCCTGAAGACCTTGATATACTGCGTCAGGTAAGTTTGATTAGGGTTGAAGCTAATCTCTGCAGGGACACTGTACCTCCAGGATTAACGTTCCCCACCCCTGGTCTAATTGCTTCCCCACACCAACAGCGCTATCTGCCTCCCAGACGGCCACCAGTAAAGCAGTGTTGGTTCGATGGTGTAACGGCTAGCACTATGTACTTTGAATCCAGTGACACATATTCAAATCTCGGTGGGACCTGTTTTGCCACTAATTTGCAGAGGAGTCGGTCCGAAAAACTTTTTGGCAGCAGCGAGCCTAAAAAGCACATATAGGGAATGTAGCTTCCTAGCGTCAACCCGCAGTCTGTCTCTTTAGGAAAGTGAACGTAAAATGGCAGGACCCAGTTTGGAGAACGCGGGCATCGATCCCGCTACCTCTCGCTTGCGCCTACTGCATCCCACCGACTGAGCCAAAGTAAGCCCAAAGTAAGCCCACATGAGCCAATCGCGTTCCTCTCTTGGGCTTACTTTTGACCAATCACGTTCCTCTCTTGGGCTTACTTTTGACCAATCGCGTTCCTCTCTTGGGCTTACTTTTGACCAATCGCGTTCCTCTCTTGGGCTTACTTTTGACCAATCGCGTTCCTCTCTTGGGCTTACTTTTGACCAATCGCGTTCCTCTCTCGTGTGGCTTACTCTTGACCAATCGCGTTCCTCTCTCGTGTGGCTTACTCTTGACCAATCGCGTTCCTCTCTCGTGTGGCTTACTCTTGACCAATCGTCGCCGACCGCTATTATTGTCATCTTTGAAAAAGGTAAGTCTACTCTATCGTTTACTTAGTTCATTATTGATTATCACTCATAATTTGTTCATACACAGTGCGTGCGTATGTTTTGGAAAATGAAACGTGCCAATTAAGTTATCTAATGTATTGCACACGTTTTGTTCCGTACCAGTGAACCTGTAACTTTTCTCATGATAAACAGAAAACATGTCGCCACTGATCAGATCAGTTCAAATCATCGGCCTTTCGTTAATTAAGCTGCATTGCTGTCAACAATGATGTGTGTATTGTGTGCAAAGTCATGATTTATAACTACTTTATACTACACCAGCGTCATGACGTCAGCGTTACGTACGCTTGAGATTCGGGTCCTATGACTGAACATAATTATTCAACAAAAATGACTTATATTTGGTAATAATACTAATGACCTCCTCCCCTAGAATCGTTACCAGCACCCCAAATTACATTAAAACTTGTGGAACCTCATGACATTATTAATAATTATTTAATAATATTATTATTGTTATTAATCAATGTTATTATTATTAACAACAACAACAACAACAACAACAACAATAATAATAATAATTATTGTATCTGTTGTTGCTTGAATTTATAAAAATGAAGACAAATATATAACTTTTATATTATAATTGTTCTGTAAAATAAAATATGAATATTTGAGAATATGAAATAATACATTATATCATAAGTAAATAATTAAAATAATGTTATTTACGGTATAAGTTGTGTAAATGTTTACAAATGTATTTACAAATGTGTAAATAAAGTAAACTTAGCACACATTGCATTTAAAAAAACCCAGATCATATTATGTGATTATCGTGCAGTATTATCGACTACAGCTATTAAAAACTTTTTTCTTAATTGAAAGAAAGCTGAAAGTACATAAAATAAACTATAAATATTAAATTAGAAAGTTAAACTAAATTAAATTAAGCACTAAAAATGTATAACTGAAAATAAATATTAATGATAAAAAGTTGTAACCTAAATAGTGATTAAAAAAACATGACAAAAAGAATAAATATTGCACTAAAATAAAAATAAAGACTGAAAATATAAAGCTAATTTTAAGTATTAAGAAAAACTGTAATAGCATATAACAAATACTAAACTAACACAGTTGTGCTGCCACATTTATTTTATTTTAATTTGACACAGTTATGGTTTAAGACGACAGCACTGGAAACAGAAGGACATTTTTCATCAATCAGACTTCATATTTGATATATCAGGGATTCGTGTCCTCTGTAGAACACTCATAATCAGGCCATGTTTATTACCACAGTAGTATGGTGTAGTAAAAATACCAGTTTAATATAGAGCTATTGTTTCAGCTCCGGGAATTAGTTATTAAATATTTAATATGGCTTGATTAAAGTCATATTAATATTTAACCTACAGTTTACACCTTATTAAGTGCTTGTCCAGCAATCACTAAAAGGTACTTTCTGTTACTCTCAATTACAATCTCGCTTCCATTCCGTGGCCCCGGTAGATAAACGAGATTGATAATTTCGTTAAGTTTGAGCTAGGGGCTGCGTTATCTTTAGGGCAAGTAAGGATAAAAATACTTAAAATCACATTCCAGAGACAATTCTTTATGAAATGAAAAACGATTTATTCGTGATATTGCTATTCTAACATAAATGGATTAAATGATAAGACATAGACATACACACACACATAGGCATACGAGAGTTTTGAGGTAACTGTGGATGAAAGAATACCATTCTTTCTACTTCATAGCTTAACCAGCCAGCCAAAAGATCACGAACAAATACGTATGTTTTGTTACTGCATTCAGATCATATTTTAACCAGTTCAGTCAGGATTAGAAATTCAGTTTGTACTTGCTTGGATGGGTTTAAAGCAGTTGTTTCGTTTTCCCGCGTGAGTTCAGTTCTTTGTTTCGGGTGTCACGTGTTCAGCTCGGGCTCCTTCGGTCGTTCTCGTGTGGAGACTTGAGATGGCTGCGTGACGTCACCGGGGAAAGCTCTCCTCCGCAACCGTTGGATTCGTGGCTCCGTTACGGCTTTGGCACAGCCTTAGACCCCCTCCGATGGTTGGTTTGGTTGTGAGAGTCTAGCGGGCCGGCTTCCAGGTCAGCCTTGCGCGCGTTTGAGCGCGCCAAGTTCAGGAGCGCCCGAGAGTTGCAAGAGGGAAGAGAAGAGAGCGCGCGCCGCTCGCGCGTTGTCTTTTCAACTGTCCGGTTTGGACGCCGCCCACCGGCGGCTGATCGAATCAGATTGTCCGTATGGGGCGGAGCTCCACCCATGTCCATGGTTTTCTTGCAAGGCATTTTCGATGGAGAAAAGAATAACTTTTGATCCCTGTATTAACTTTTATCAAGTTTACACATTTATAATATCACCACATTCGTTATAGTACTGATTCATGAAGTTTTGCAACCATTCATAAAAGTCTAAACACTGCAGCCTACACATTCCAGGTTAAAGCACGATTAGAAATCAGCCCACGTTTTCTTAAATTAATATTCATATTCCACAAGCATATGAGAGAAAGAGTACACATTAATATCCATATATCTTTGTGGATGCTTTGCAAGTCATGAAATGAACGAATGTCTTTGAGAAGCGTTCCCGCACATTCCTTTTGTTCCACAACAGGAAGAAAACGCGCGCTTTTGCGCTGAGGCGGAGGAGGGGCTTTTAGAGGGCTGCTGATTCTTTAGCTGCCCCCCTTCTGGTGACTTGTAGAGTTGAATTCCTGCCGCTATATGTTACATATCCCCCTTGGGCTTGGTGATGTTCCCCTGATGGAACATTGTCAGGCCCTGGAACAAGAGGCAGGAAGAACAGGCACATACAAGACACAAACATCATTCCTATCACTGACTAAAACCTGGTGCAGGGTAATTTGGGAAGGAACAGGTTAGAAACTTGAGAAGACATAGGGATGCATTGTTTATCATTATTGACAATTGGGTCATTTTTGACTTTTAATTGTCAGGGGCTCGACGAGGCGGTATAGGCATGATCTCAGTCAGGTTGTTCAAATTCTCGGGTTCAGGGTCTCGGTCGGGATTACCACGTCGAAAAAGGCGAGGGACGCCTGACGTGCATTTGTTGAGAGACTCTTGGACGACGTTCACTCGCTTGTGTAGGAGGAAGGCCAGTGTCAAATTCATAACATATCCTACGATAGTAGAGATACAAAGCGCCGTGTCAGCGGCAGACCAGGACCGAATAATTGGCGCGCCGGCGGGCGGAAGGCGAGCGATAGCTTCTAGCGCTGTCAGCCGGTGTCAATTCACTAAGAGATTTCGATTTCAACCTGATATTCATCGTCGGTGAGGTGATACAATGCTAACTCGTCAATATGGAGGATCACGCCCTTCGGGACAGTGATCCATAACATTTGGTTGGGCAAATTAATGCGCGTGGCGTCGTGTTGATCGCATGTGAGGGTGGCTGGTCGTGCTGGGGTACTGACCAGCCAACGGTTTCTGATGATTTCGGCTTGCGTTACCTCAACTTGAGAACGTGGTGTTGTTTCGGCGGGGCAGCTAGTGTCGGGTTTAATGGATTCTAAACCGCAGATGCCCTTGGTATTATCGCGTACGCAGAGTTTACTCGGGTAGGGGGGAAGTGAATGTCCTAAGTGAGCGTGCCCATCTTTGAGTTTGGGGCCAGATACAACCGTTCGTTGTTCTCGTAATACGCAGCGACTTTAGGAGTTTGGATTTTTACATAGGTTTTCCCTTGCCGTAATCCCGCATTCACAACGTCTTTGAGCCGGTAAACATTATTAACGTCGATAATGGGCAAACTGAAAAGGCCACTAAATCACCTGTTTCCGGGTTTGCGTATATGGGAATAGCGCTACCGGGAAAGGGGCGAGATGGGTTTGGATGAGACTAGCGGGGCCCGCAGTGGCCGAAGTTACAACGTTTGAACAAGGCTAAGAGGTATCGTGTAGCACGGAATCCTATTCATGGCTACGTTGTCAATCGAGGAACTTACATCGTGTATCATGTCGTTCATGATTTTGGCGGGTGGCCTCGATCGGTCGACAGCGGTTCTCACAGCGAATTACAACGACTTTACTGACGGAAGTCGATCTCAATTTCAGGACCTGGATTCAAGGTTTGGTTAAGGGGTTCAAAGTGAAAAAGAGGAAAGGAAACACAAAGTGAGACACGCGATAAAGAACCCAAACGATAAAGTAAATAAAAAAAAAAAATAAAAAAAAATAGTTTTAAACTAAAAATAAACTAAAAAAAAAATTTAAAAAAAAAAATTAATACAAAAAAAATTATATAATAATGGAAAAAAAAAAAATTGAGAGTAACTCCTCTCTACTAGATTGGTCCTAGCAGTGCTGCGGAGGAGAGAATATGGGTTGTGTCTAAGCATGGTTGCTATATGTTTTCCTAAAATGACAATAATTATGCTTGTGTGGTGCATATGGTTGTCGGTCTGTGTCAGTGGGTCGGATCCTCCCCCTTTTCCTGTCGGTGGTTTGGATTTGCCGGTTGGCACTGGCAACCCATCATGGTGCATCGTGTGCGTGTGTCCATGTACTCCCCCTCTGGCCGTGAGGAACTACGAGCTGTGGCGCAGTGAGTGGCTCAGGGACATACGTGTGGACACCGTCTTGCAGATGCAGCATGTAGTCGACAGAGTGGAGCTTGCGGAGCTCGGAGGATGTGTTATCATGGTTTTGACATGTGAGCTGTCATGGTTCGTAGTGACGAATCCGCATGTGAGGGTGAGGAGATCGTCAGCAGCGAACTGAGGTGGTATGGTAATGCAGGAGGGCAGGGGTGTGCTCGCCAGTGGCGTGCTGGCGGCGGGTTACTGCTGCCACTGTAGGGTTGGGTGGGAGGGCATGAAAGGTCCAGGACTCTTCATGTGATGCACCTGCTATGGTGAGGGCATCGTTTTGGTCATTTGAGGGGCTGGAGTTTGGGAGGAAACGTTTAGGATGTCAGACCTGATCTGGTGTTCTCCGGAGGAATGGCAGGTGACTGAGACAGCACTTTCAGGAACTTGGAGTTTCATCAGCAGGTGTTTGTTGGACGCTGCTGTGATTTGGAGTATTGGGTGTTGAGTTAGTGTTTAACTCTGTTGCTGGGTTTTCAGGTGGGGTTTCATGTCCATCTGAAGTTAGGGTGTTTACTGTTCTCTGAGAGCAAGGTGAAGCGGTGCTGTTTTCTGGGGCTGATTTGTTCAGCTTGTCACTGCCGTTCCGTCTGACAGCTAGTCAGGCTGACTCTGGTTCGTCTTCCTTTTCCCACTGATTCTCATGAGACCACTTCTCCCAGTGTCGTCCAGGTGAGCGTTGACGTCCACGCGGTCCATCCCATCGGTCATACCTCTGTTCAGGTCGGGTGTCAGCGTGTGAGTCTCGTTCTCTGTTGGACGGGGGTGCATTCCATTCTCTGTGTGGTGGCTTAGCGCTGTCTTGGCGTTGGGTGCCCTCTAGAGCCAGTTCATGGTGTTGCGTGTTGAAATCAAGAACTGCTGGGGTTTTTGCGCTCTTTTCTGAGGCCATCTTTTGTTTGTAGTAGGCCTTTTGCACCAAGTCTCGCAACTGCTGAGTGTTCATCGTTCGTGGACATGCGAGAACGCCAAGATGGTGGCTTATGCCAGGATGAAGATTCCTGAGGAAGAGAGTTTTAAAGTTCAGTTCATCTTCCATGTCAGAATCATTGCGAGTTCCAAAATATGCTTGTCTGAGTCGACTATAGTAAGCTTGAGGAGTGTCGTGACGTCCTTGTCTCGTCTCCAGGGCAGCCACTAAGCCTTGATCGGACTCAGGGTCGGCGAACTCTTTAATAAGGGCTTTTCGCAGCCGTTGATAATCAGTCTTTGTGTTAACAGGCTGCCGGTCCAGGAAGCTGCGTACTTCAGGGCTGGATGTCGTTCGGAGTAAATAGAGTTTATCTTTGTCCGTAACGTTAGGTCGCATTTCCAGATGGAAATCAATATCTTGCAGATACGCTTGGACCGTTTGGCTGTTTGGCACGCTGGGGTTGAATTTGCCAACGTTTCGGGCGAGCTTGTCAAGGTCTTTTAGGTCCAAGCTGTGCGACGATCTGCGGCTGGCTGCAGCAGATTCTTCTGGTTCTGTCGTGATATAAAGTTCTTCAGACGGCGCTGGTGACTGTTTTAACATCACCCCCTCTGTCTTATGTTCACGTGTCAGTCCAGGCACAGGTGACTTGGTCCTGCTTGGCAGGGGTGCGGTTGGTGCACGTCCTGTCCTTGACGGCTCATGGCGTAGTTCGTAAGCGTGCTTGAGTTCCTCTTGGAAACTTTCAGACTCCTCTGTGACGTAGTCGAGCTGTTGTGTTAGGCGGCTGATCTCGTTTCTTGATTCAGCCAAATGAGCTTCGAGGGCCTTGATTCTGCTGTTTTTGTCCCTGAAGTCAGTCTTTGCCTTCTCTAGTAGCTTCTCTGCATACTGTAGCTTGTCTGCACAATCAGCGAGGTCCTCTTTGAGTTGCTGCGTTTCGTGTCTGGTAGCTTCTAGAGTTTCTTTTAGCCTGTTGATTTCCTCATCGGCGCCTTGCTCCACCTCATCGGTCCCTTCCCGTCGTACCTGAGCTTCACGTTCCAGCTGCTCTATGCGTCGTTGTGCGCTTGTCAGCTCCTGCTGGCGTTGTGCGGCGTACTTGTCGCTCAGTTTGAGGGTGGCGATGAGTGTGTGACTTAAGCTTGAGGTGATCTTGGCTAATTCTTTGTGATTGTAGTTTTGACTTGGGTCTTGTCTCATGATGCTTGTGATGTTGTCATCTAGTTGGTCCTGTGTCTGATGTTGGAGTGCTTCAGCAGCTTTAGGGAGGATGCTGTTTGTTGTAGCACTTAGCCACATTTCCAGTCCTTCCCAGTGACCGACATGTTCTGGCTGGTGATACATGTTCTGGCGGTGATGGGATCTTGGACCGAACTGACACAGACCTTGGATGGGAAACAAAGCAAAACAAAAACACAAACAAAACAACAGGGGTGTGAATGTGCACAGTGTAGTGTATGCTAGTGTTGAGTGTGATTCTGTTTCTGTGGTCCTCTGTGATGGGGTGCGTGTAATTTGCAGCTTCTGCGTAGAAATTGCGCCCACGTAGAGGCAGCACTGTTGGGAAACAGAAAGAAAAGCACACTAACAGAATGAGTACACAGGGACAATAACACTAGACCGATCTCTCTTTTAATAGCAGATTCTCTCTTCGCTTTGTTAAGTCTGATTTAGAAGGACGCTTCTAATCAGAGGATTGTAGGCGAGTTTTCTCTTTTGTAACAAGACTGGTATTGCTATTCCAATTTTCTCCTTGATGGAGGAAAACAACAGCAATGACAGTACTTGTCCCTGAATGGCAGGATTTTACACCGCAACGCTGGTCAGCGTGTGTCACGCGTGTTAAAACTTTTGCCGATGTCTATCTTCTCATTGCGCCTGCTTTAACCTGGGGGAATAGGATTTCACAATAGAGGGTAAATGATAAACAGTTTGAATGTGGTTCTCAAGTTTCATACATATGTTCAATTGTGACATTTCGCTCTATTCGTGATCTTCCCCTGGCTAGCTTTAAGCAAACAAGTCAAATTAGAAGTTAGTAACAGGGAGAAAAGAAAAGAGAAATTAAGATTTATTCCCAAGATTTAAAACTAATACGTTGGCACAAGGTGGTGCTGTTGAGTCGCTATGCTAAGGTTACGTTTTATGCTCCAGATTGGTGAGAAATGACCTGTATGGTGTCACTGTCACTTCTCTAACACAGCACTAGGGGGAGCACTATCTACTCTCAGGCCTAAGTAAAAAGGACTAATTTTAATTTAATAAAATTATTTTAATAAAATTATTATTAAATTTTACTTGAGTTAATCAGATCACCTAAGGAAATGAAGTGTGGCCTACAGATAGAGCCGGACTTGTATTTAAGTTTGGAATTAGCATTAAAAATTAGAATTTGGTTTCTAATTAAAATTTATGATGTTATAATTAAAATTAATAGGATTCACTTAGGATTAGAATTTACAAATGCAATCTGCAATTGAGTTGACAAACCAATATTGTTGCAAAATGTAGACAGGAAGTGTAATTAATTATTAAATGTAATTAGAATGTTCGAATTCATAATTAATTATTAAATTAATTTACAGCTTCTAAATCACTAGTTTTGGATTCCCATAATAGTAATAAAAATAATTTCCAAACTTAAGCATTCCTCTCATTGTCCTTAACACCAAAAAAAAAAAAAATAATAATAATAATAATTAATCGGTATCCTACTTGTAAATGAAATTAAAAAATTTCTGGCCCTCTAGATAACTTAAGGTTTTATTGTAGTGGTCAAATTATAAGCGCGTTTATGGTTCGTAAATGGATGCTGTTGTTGGAAGCAGGAATTGAAAATTTTATTAAATGAAATTAATTCAAAATTAATTTGTAATCAATTGTGACATTCAACTAACAATTAAAAATTCCTAACAATAGCGCTTATCCATTGATGTGTTTTAAAATCATAAAAGCCATTATAATTGAATGAGATCAAACTCACCATCTAATCAACAGTATATTAAACCAACCTGTGAAATTGTTAACACTGATGAACATTAACACAGCCAACTCAAAACATAGTTAGTCTTTTAAATGAGAGAGGGAAAGAGAGAGAAGGGAATTAGTGTTAGCTGTGAACCACATTTCCAAACACACTGCATTCAAGCTGTAAATGCTATGTGCTAATCGCTAGCCGTAATGCTACCAGCATGGCTTTTGCTACAATGCTACAGTTTCTTTGTTAGCTTAGCGCTAATGCTATTTACACGTGGCTAAGCTCCACGTGGTTAAACTGGTCGGAGGAAAATGTGCTTCACGCTTCAGACTTGAATTTTCTATAGCACATATAATCTCACTCATTTAGGACGAGATACATTTATCTACGGGTTACTTATAACCCAACAAAGCCTCAGCGGGCTATTATGTGAATATTTGTCTGTTTAGACCGCACATATAACAAAACAAACAATTAAATCGATTTGCAAAATGTCTCCCTTTCTCAAAAACGACTGGCCACTCCTTTGAGCGCCGTGCGTCTGAATTTCACTCGTGAAATCAAAAATTGGCTGAGAATTACTTAAATAGCTACTTTAATATTCTACAGCGGGAGTCACGTGGCTGGGTTTGCAGTGGAACACGCACTAACAAAGCATTACCACGAAGGCCTTAAGAGAGGGGCAACAAGGGACACGCTTGTTCGCCTCTCATGCGCTTTAGAGCGACTTTTATTAATTATTTACTGCAGTTTAATTTCTTCTCGAACTCGAGTTAACAGTTACACTCCCTTTCATTCAACCTCACTGTGTTTCGCAAACAAGCATGCAATATCACCAATAACCGTTCGTTTCTCTATATTTACTCAATTCTTTTCCGGATAAAAGTGAGAAATATGTATGTTGTCTCTGGTTTGATTTTCAGATCTAAATCTTTAATGCCCGCTTTTGTCCTCCACCATTTATGTAGTAAAAATACCAGTTTAATATAGAGCTATTGTTTCAGCTCCGGGAATTAGTTATTAAATATTTAATATGGCTTGATTAAAGTCATATTAATATTTAACCTACAGTTTACACCTTATTAAGTGCTTGTCCAGCAATCACTAAAAGGTACTTTCTGTTACTCTCAATTACAATCTCGCTTCCATTCCGTGGCCCCGGTAGATAAACGAGATTGATAATTTCGTTAAGTTTGAGCTAGGCTGCGTTATCTTTAGGGCAAGTAAGGATAAAAATACTTAAAATCACATTCCAGAGACAATTCTTTATGAAATGAAAAACGATTTATTCGTGATATTGCTATTCTAACATAAATGGATTAACTGATAAGACATAGACATACACACACACATAGGCATACGAGAGTTTTGAGGTAACTGTGGATGAAAGAATACCATTCTTTCTACTTCATAGCTTAACCAGCCAGCCAAAAGATCACGAACAAATACGTATGTTTTGTTACTGCATTCAGATCATATTTTAACCAGTTCAGTCAGGATTAGAAATTCAGTTTGTACTTGCTTGGATGGGTTTAAAGCAGTTGTTTCGTTTTCCCGCGTGAGTTCAGTTCTTTGTTTCGGGTGTCACGTGTTCAGCTCGGGCTCCTTCGGTCGTTCTCGTGTGGAGACTTGAGATGGCTGCGTGACGTCACCGGGGAAAGCTCTCCTCCGCAACCGTTGGATTCGTGGCTCCGTTACGGCTTTGGCACAGCCTTAGACCCCCTCCGATGGTTGGTTTGGTTGTGAGAGTCTAGCGGGCCGGCTTCCAGGTCAGCCTTGCGCGCGTTTGAGCGCGCCGAGTTCAGGAGCGCCCGAGAGTTGCAAGAGGGAAGAGAAGAGAGCGCGCGCCGCTCGCGCGTTGTCTTTTCAACTGTCCGGTTTGGACGCCGCCCACCGGCGGCTGATCGAATCAGATTGTCCGTATGGGGCGGAGCTCCACCCATGTCCATGGTTTTCTTGCAAGGCATTTTCGATGGAGAAAAGAATAACTTTTGATCCCTGTATTAACTTTTATCAAGTTTACACATTTATAATATCACCACATTCGTTATAGTACTGATTCATGAAGTTTTGCAACCATTCATAAAAGTCTAAACACTGCAGCCTACACATTCCAGGTTAAAGCACGATTAGAAATCAGCCCACGTTTTCTTAAATTAATATTCATATTCCACAAGCATATGAGAGAAAGAGTACACATTAATATCCATATATCTTTGTGGATGCTTTGCAAGTCATGAAATGAACGAATGTCTTTGAGAAGCGTTCCCGCACATTCCTTTTGTTCCACAACAGGAAGAAAACGCGCGCTTTTGCGCTGAGGCGGAGGAGGGGCTTTTAGAGGGCTGCTGATTCTTTAGCTGCCCCCCTTCTGGTGACTTGTAGAGTTGAATTCCTGCCGCTATATGTTACAATGGTTTAAATTCTCGCCACACACTTAACGTACAGGTATCTTTCAGATTGCAAGAGGTAATAGTCGGTTTCTGATTTTCATTTCAGAAAATGTACGCATACCCTGTTTTTCCCCGCCAATCGGCAACATCGACCCGACTCCTCATGGCGCCATCGGCGGAGGCAAAGCGCCTCGAAACTGTGGAATCTGGAAGGGCCAAACACAACCAGGAGGTGCTGGCAGAGGCCAGTTCTTTTGTCAGCACAAACGGTGGAGACCCCAGTGACCAGTTTTTAGTACTGGCTCACTGCAAACTTCAGTTTGGGAAGTACCAGGGCCAAACATTTAGATGGCTCCTGGAAAACTCTCTGGGGTACGCAGTGTATTTGGTGCTCAGCGTTTCCAAAGAGACGGCGCAAAATAATCCCCTGTCGGAAAATAAACAGCTGTTCCTATGGTACACTTCTCATATTAGAGAGATGGCAGAAGAAGTGGAGAAGTACGAGAGGAAGCAGGGAATGCAAGCGGAAGCCCGGGCTACTGGAGACCAGGGCTGCTTGATGGTGGAGTTTGGGGACTTCCAGGGCCGGTCCATGAAGGATGTGTACGAGGACCAGAGCAAGGAGGCTCAAGCCCTCATCAGGTACCTGGTTAAGGCAGATGCCAGGCCCAACACCAACATGGCCATTTTCAAGACCTATGTCCTGAAAAGACGGACTTCTGCTGTGGGCACCAGTGTACGTCAGCCTGCACCTCCACCTGCAGGCATCCGAGCCGGTGTACAGCAGAGCGCCACAGTGAAAGCGCTGCTGGCACGTGGCAAACATCTGTCTCCTTCACAGGTGGCGAGGAAATTGATGTCACCTGTTAAACCCTGTGAGTACTGAACGTTCCCTACGGCAGTTCTACATGTATTTCTTGATCAGCATGGCAAACTTGTCCACTTACCGTTTCCAGATCCATTACTTTTACCTTCTCCAGCAACAGAACTCCCAGCCCGAAGCTCCACACCGGCCCAAAGACAGCTTTTCGCTACCGGTACGTAAGCACCATCTTACATACATCTGTCTCTGTGTATTGTTCGTAGTAATAGTGTTAACATTTGTGCTCCAGGCACGTCCGTTCCCACTGCTGAAGATGATGATGACGAGGAGCTGGTATTTGCTGCATCGCAATGTGAAGCACAGATAAACACAGGTGTGGCATATGACACAAATGCACATATTAAAAGAATGTCTTTTTGAGAAGCGTTACTTTTGAAAATAAAAATCAACACTTTTAAATATTTTTTTGTTCTACGACACAGAATTATGTCACATCAAGCCTCAAGCGGGATGCATTCTTTGAGTGCACATCTTCAAAACCTTAAGGATGTCCAAAGGTGTCAGTGTATTTATTTGCGTTTCCGAACTTACCCGTTGTTAAGCAATCACCGGATAACGTTTTCTCACCGCTTGCTCTACTCACTCGCTCTTTAGCAGCAGACAGGACGGTGGGGAGTCTGTGTTCTTTGTCATTACTGTATCTGTGGGCATGCTTCATGTCTGTGGGCATCGTTACTTTTATACTGAATTCATCACACCTCATTTTCCTTCTGATCCTCGACAAAGTGCACACTGTGTTCTTTGCTTCTTAACACTAGTACCATTTTCTTTACTAATTATTAATACTTGTCCAAAATTACTGCTTCGCTTGCTATTTGTGGGCTGCATTTATGGCATATTACTATCAAACGCAACTGTCAGGATTTACATTGTTTTTATTACTGTTCACTCAGAGGCCTGTGCCGGTCCGTCTCCATCGGCCAAAACACCAGATCCTCCACATCATCAGCCGCCAGCTGAGCTTCCAAGTCACTGGAACGCTCATCTTCCACCTTTCCAGCACGAGTGGATCCGGAACACATTATTTAAGGCCAACCGGCGAACCGGCAAGCCAGAACTAGTGTCCCAGCTGAAGCTTTGGTGGTATCCTCCTCAGCCCGCTTTAATTCACACTCAGCCGCCCGCCTCGGCCGACCTCTTCTTCTGTCGGCCCCTTTTCTTATGGATGCCGCTGAAGATGTGGTTGTTTCCTCTCGCCTGCGTTCGCCCAGACTGCGGTAAGCACAGACTTACTGCGGCAGGACTTTACAGTACCGTGCGCAAGGTCTTGGACATCGACGGCTGGTACGACCTTGCCACCGAGTATCTGGAGTGCAAACGCTGCAAGAAGAAGTATCCCGCCTGGTCCGAGGACATCTTAGGACAGCTGGATTTGGGCCACCGCAGTCAGTTTCCAGCTTTGCTGACATACAGGCAATTCATAATGGCAATCGTTCATCATTAGGCGCTTTGTGTTATTTTGTTACCAATCAAAAGCATTTGCGTGATTATACTGTTGTTTCCTTAGATACTCGTGTGACAACCGGGTGCTGAGGATGATGAGGGAGAGGACACTGGGCAACAGTGTGACTCAGCTTTATAAGAAGCTGATGGAACAGCACAGTGAGGCATGGACACGGCGTTTCCTGCAGTACCTGACGGCCTGCGAACCATTCACAAGGTCCTCCCTTGTGCGGCCTCCTGTGTTTGCTGGGCCTCCCCCTTTACCTGCCCTGCCTAAACCCAAGTGGCTGTTAGCCGTGTACGCCAGGGATGTTCTGGGGCGACTGCACGAGGTCAAAGCCAAAATAACATCTGTCCTTGGCTGTGTTCTCAAGATGGACTCCACAAAAAAAGTATTTTTTTCAGCCCTGTTTATATCCAGAAATTTGCCAGATACGGATATGTGCGTACATAACGAATGCCCTTATATTTTTCACAATAGGTCACAAAGAAACTTGCTGGTGCTGCGGCAGGAACAGCTGCCTGGTGCACAAATGTGGGGAACGAACGCGGCCAAGTCCTCGTCTCCGTGATGACAGCCGCAGAGGGACATGGACTGGACGCCATGGCAGCCGGCCTGATGAAACGCTACCGGGAGGCAGGAGAGGCAGCCCCGAAAGTGATGTACGTGGACAGAGATTGCTGCACGCAGCACGGCCAGTCTCGGGTGAAGATCATGTTTTCGGAGTGGGACGAGCTTGAAGTGCGCCTCGACATCTGGCACTTCATGCGCCGGTTTGCTGCAGGTGTCAACACAGAGGCTCATCCGCTCTACGGGATCTTCATGGCCCGTCTGTCCGCGTGCATCTTTCTGTGGGATCCAGAGGATGTGGCTGCTCTTCGCCGTGCAAAGGAGGCTGAGCTGGCGGCGAAGAAGACTGGCCACATCTCAGAAAGGGCGATCGGAGCTCGCATTGCCCGGAGGGAGTTGGCGCTGCACTGCCGGAGGAGGACCAGGGGGCTGGAGGAGACCACCGAATCCATCGGATCACTGATCGATCGGTTTGACAGTGCGCACGGAAAGGACACTCTGGGAGTTCCTCTGCTGGACCACGAGCGGATCCAGCAGATATGGAAGGAACAGCGGAAGCACATTCAGTGTATTCAAGACCCGGAGAACTTTCCGCTCTACGTGAAGACGGGGACGCTGAAGAAAGGCGGCGTGGAGCTGTGCTGCTACAGGTGTGCCCGTGGCTCTACCTCCTTGGAGTCATTCCACCTCCACCTGAACCGTTTCATTCCAGGTATTACATACATACGGATTACTAATTGTCACATTGATAAATGCGGTTCAAATGTACTGTTTTTTAACCAGTAACTCTGGTTGTAATGAGAATAGTTTTTCACGTAACTACATTATTACATGTAACAGGCACCTGATGTGCAGTACATGTCTTGAACATATATGTGACGTATAAAAGCCTTTTTTGTTTATTTAACTTTTAGGAACCAGTGCCAGTGATGCGCATTTTCAGGCCTATCTCCTCGAGGGCTTGATGCGTTGGAATGACGACCGGATGGAAGACGCCATAAAAGGCGCGCCCTCCATCCGGACATACGGCAGTGTCATGAAAGAGGCTGTGGACCAGCTTAGCCGAGCAGTCTTTGGGAAGTCCTGGGATGAGCGCTACCGCCCTCCTGGAGCATATACAGGCAAGAAATTCATTCATTTGTTCTTTGGTTGTATACTAACAAGTTAGTTATATTTAAATTCACTGTTATCCCACCTTACTCACTCTAAGACTCACATTAAGAACTCCCCCCATTTTATTCCTGTAGGTGAATTGCTGGGAATGGAGTACCTTTACAGCCAGACTGGCAAAACACTGACTCCAGTGCTCCAGAACCCAGAGGAGGAAGACAGGCTGGTGGAGCAAGTTGATGACCAGGACCTGCAAGATGAGGGGTTTGAGGAAGAGATCCTGGAGGACATCACAGTTCCAGTGCTGAACGAGGATGAAGAGCGCCCCTCGTCTTTGCCTCTGCCTCAGTCCCCAGAGCCGTCCACATCATCTGGTGGAGAAGGACAGCGTCTTGCCTCTGCCCCTTCAGTGGACGCTGGAGGCAGTCTCTCCGACGAGGCTCGGGTAAGACACTTTAAGGGCTTTGTTTAAATCCAATCTGATTTTATTCCACGTATATTAACATTGATCTGCATTTACTAGGGAGTCATTGGACCCGATGGCGTCGCTGGGTGGGACAAGGTCCAGGATCTGGCTGGTTACCTGGTGGGTCTCCGTGAGGCTACTTACCTCACTGACCTGCAGGTGACAAAGGCCATCCAGCTGTGGACATCTCTCCCTGATGCTGACAAACAGCGGGTCAATTATCAGCCTCGACATCAGCCTCAGCTCACGCACGGGCGCTTTAAAGCACCGAAGCGTTCCGGAGTCACGCCGGGTGTGGAGAGTGTGAAACGGTGTCTGATTGGACATCCTGGGTGTCCGGCACAGTGGCCCAGCACCAGCCGCTTGGTTGAGGCCGTTTGTATCAAGCTTTGTGCTTTACACAAGTCGCCGACCAAGAAGGCTGGAGTTTGCACCCCCAGGTGGTCTAAAATCCTCTCGGATTACCACCACATCCGAGAGCTGGTGCTTAACAGTCGCAGGCTGATGGAAGAAACAATGATCCAGCTGTTTGAGCTGAACCAGAAGACACTCATTCAGTGGTAGGCAAAGCGCATTATTTGCTTCAAGTTGACTGAATACTTCTAAACAAATATATAATGCAGGTCATTTATTTTCAGGTTTCAGCGGCGGCAGAAGAATCAGGAAATGAGTGTCCTCGCTCAGGGACTGACTCCACCCGACCCGATTGCTGTGGCCGATACGCAGCTTCCTCCACCGAGGGAAAAACTGGATGAAGCACCGTCGACGTCAGGCCCAAAACATACATTTATCCTTCTGCCAAATCGAGAAGGACAGGCTCCGATTCTGCGACCGGGTCGACGGCCCGCTGCTGCCGCCATTGCTCCTGCCCCCACAGCACCAGGAGTTGTGCAGCCCATTTCAGCGCCTGGGTCATTGTTAGGCACACTAGTTCTTAACCCGGACATGACCGTGTCAATGGTGATTCCCTCTTCTGCTGCTTCAACATCCGGTGCAGGCCCAGCTCCGCCTGCTCCACCTGCTCCACCTGCTCCTGTGTCCCGTTACACCCAGAGGAACAGGCGCCGGCGGACTCTGGAGACGGAAAGCGGTGTCCATAAGAGGAAGTATGTGCGAGGGGTTACGTTTAACACATGCAACGAATGTGGGCAGCCCAAAACGAAAGAGTTTGGCCATAGCCGATACGGTAATGCTACGTTTTGCTCACGTGCCTCAACTGGAAAATCTCTGGATGACTGGTTGGCAGAACAGCGCCAGCAAAATAAAGGCCAAACTCCACCTCCTCAATAAATTTATTTATTTCCTGTATATATGTTGTATATATTACGTGTATTTGTTTTAATAAAACATTTTACATTTGAACATTTGAAGTGTCTTTTGATCAGATAAAATAAATCTGATAAATCATATCAATCAAATCATATCCCACACACACACACACACACACAAAAAAAGCATATTTGAGGAAAATATAATTTAAAAAAATAATATTTTTCATAAAATTATTTTTATTTAATTATAAACATGATAATATGCTTTTTTTTTTAAATAATATACACAATATAATATCAATTGACATTTGTATTCATTTTATTTAACCCTAAACATAAACATGTCATATACTTAAAAAAAAAAAAATAATATACACAAAATAATAAATATCAATCAATCAATTTCATGTCCATTAGTGGGGGGGAGGGGAGCAGGTGGGGATGGGAAGGGGGTTGGGTGGGGCATGTTTTTAATACGACGGAAACTGTCAACGTGATGATTCACTTGTTTGATTCGCTCGTGAATCGGATCGCGAATCATTTGATTCAGAACCGTATTTCGAAAACGACTCTGTCGCGCAAACCACGGGTTCGAATCCAGCTCGCGGAGGGTGACTTGTTTCAAACGTAACTAAAACTCCTCCCTAACGCACAGGATGTAGGCCGAACATTGTTGCGGGGGGCATTTACCGCGTACGCCCGTTTTCTGCGTCCTTTCCGTCTTTTTCGCGTGCGTGCGAGAGCTCAAAGATTGGGCCCCTTCCTTTGCGCAGCAAGCGCTCTACCATTTGAGCTAATTCCCCTGGCCAGAAAGGAAAGATGTGCATAGTTCCAAAAACGCCTTTGAAGAGCGACCGCTATAGTAACGGGCTTGAAGAAAAGAGGCAATATCTCCTCTATGCTGGCACCTTTGCACTGGCCGCCATTTAGCTGTAGAATTAACCGAGAGATTGTGCTTTTATTTTTGAGGTCCTTCTTGTTCTTGTTACCACAGTATATATGTGTGTTGATTCCTATATTACGTGGTCTACATTTGTATCACTCAGGTCGTGCAGCCAGCTTCTCCCCTCTGTTTCCCACACTGGCTTAAAGTGTAAGGGACATCTGACCATTGCAGCTGTCCTCACTAAGATCCCTCTACACGATAGGTCCAGCCCCATTTTGAAAAACATTCAGAGGCCAACTTTCCTTCGTTTGCCTTTGACATTGTCACGAGGTGTTTCATTACGTCCAGGTTAGTTCATGTTCCTTCATTGGTTGTTGCTGTGGTTGTTCTTTTTTTCTCGGCTAGGTACTTGAGGAGGCAGACTAGTTCGTCTAGGGGTATGATTCTCGCCTTGGGTGCTATAGGTCCTGGCTTCAAATCCCAGAAGAGCCCGTGACGAGGCCTAAATCTATCTTGCCCCCTTAGGGTCAGAAAAATCAGGACATTTTTGGTCAATCGGTCAGAAGCTCAGTAAATGACAGGCCGGTTAGCTCAGTTGGTTAGAGCGTGGTGCTAATAACGCCAAGGTCATGGGTTCGATCCCCGTACGGGCCAGCTCCTTTTGTTCTCTAGGTGCTCAGCTCTGCTCATATGGCAAAGTGAAGGGTTGTCCCACCTGGCTAAACAACTTGCAGAGGTTGCCGAAATAGTTCAGCTGGGAGAGCGTTAGATTGAAGATCTAAAGGTCCCTGATTCAATCCTGGGTTTTGGCAGATGTCCCCTGTATTTTCCTTTTGTTCGAGGGAGCAAGAGATCAAAATTCACTGGGATCCAACCCCACAGTCTAACTCAGGGGTGGGGAACGTTGATCCTGGAGGGCCACTCTCCTGCAGAGTTTAGCTTCGATCCTGAAAAACCCTGGAATAAAAATTACCTAACTAAATCCTGAAGACCTTGATATACTGCGTCAGGTAAGTTTGATTAGGGTTGGAGCTAATCTCTGCAGGGACACTGGACCTCCAGGATTAACGTTCCCCACCCTTGGTCTAATTGCTTCCCCACAGCAACAGCGCTATCTGCCTCCCAGACGGCCACCAGTAAAGCAGTGTTAGTTCGATGGTGTAACGGCTAGCACTATGTACTTTGAATCCAGTGACACATATTCAAATCTCGGTGGGACCTGTTTTGCCACTAATTTGCAGAGGAGTCGGTCCGAAAAACTTTTTGGCAGCAGCGAGCCTAAAAAGCACATATAGGGAACGTAGCTTCCTAGCGTCAACCCGCAGTCTGTCTCTTTAGGAAAGTGAACGTAAAATGGCAGGACCCAGTTTGGAGAATGCGGGCATCAATCCCGCTACCTCTCGCATGCTAAGCAAGCGCTCTACCATTTGAGCTAATTCCCCTGGCCAGAAAGGAAAGATGTGCATAGTTCCAAAAACGCCTTTGAAGAGCGACCGCTATAGTAACGGGCTTGAAGAAAAGAGGCAATATCTCCTCTATGCTGGCACCTTTGCACTGGCCGCCATTTAGCTGTAGAATTAACCGAGAGATTGTGCTTTTATTTTTGAGGTCCTTCTTGTTCTTGTTACCACAGTATATATGTGTGTTGATTCCTGTATTACGTGGTCTACATTTGTATCACTCAGGTCGTGCAGCCAGCTTCTCCCCTCTGTTTCCCACACTGGCTTAAAGTGTAAGGGACATCTGACCATTGCAGCTGTCCTCGCTAAGATCCCTCTACACGATAGGTCCAGCCCCATTTTGAAATTCATTCAGAGGCCAACTTTCCTTCGTTTGCCTTTGACATTGTCACGAGGTATTTCATTACTTCCAGGTTAGTTCATGTTCCTTCATTGGTTGTTGCTGTGGTTGTTCTTTTTTTCTCGGCTAGGTACTTGAGGAGGCAGACTAGTTCGTCTAGGGGTATGATTCTCGCCTTGGGTGCTATAGGTCCTGGCTTCAAATCCCAGAAGAGCCCGTGACGAGGCCTAAATCTATCTTGCCCCTTTAGGGTCAGAAAAATCTGGACATTTTTGGTCAATCGGTCAGAAACCCAGTAAACGACAGGCCGGTTAGCTCAGTTGGTTAGAGGTGGTGCTAATAACGCCAAGGTCATGGGTTCGATCCCCGTACGGGCCAGCTCCTTTTGTTCTCTAGGTGCTCAGCTCTGCTCATATGGCAAAGTGAAGGGTTGTCCCACCTGGCTAAACAACTTGAGGCGGTTGCCGAAATAGTTCAGCTGGGAGAGCGTTAGATTGAAGATCTAAAGGTCCCTGGTTCAATCCTGGGTTTTGGCAGATGTCCCCTGTATTTTCCTTTTGTTCGAGGGAGCAAGAGATCAAAATTCACTGGGATCCAACCCCACAGTCTAACTCAGGGGTGGGGAACGTTGAACCTGGAGGGCCACTCTCCTGCAGAGTTTAGCTTCAATCCTGAAAAACCCTGGAATAAAAATTACCTAACTAAATCCTGAAGACCTTGATATACTGCGTCAGGTAAATTTGATTAGGGTTGGAGCTAATCTCTGCAGGGACACTGGACCTCCAGGATTAACGTTCCCCACCCTTGGTCTAATTGCTTCCCCACAGCAACAGCGCTATCTGCCTCCCAGACGGCCACCAGTAAAGCAGTGTTGGTTCGATGGTGTAACGGCTAGCACTATGTACTTTGAATCCAGTGACACATATTCAAATCTCGGTGGGACCTGTTTTGCCACTAATTTGCAGAGGAGTCGGTCCGAAAAACTTTTTGGCAGCAGCGAGCCTAAAAAGCACATATAGGGAACGTAGCTTCCTAGCGTCAACCCGCAGTCTGTCTCTTTAGGAAAGTGAACGTAAAATGGCAGGACCCAGTTTGGAGAAAGCGGGCATCTATCCCGCTACCTCTCACATGCTAAGCAAGCGCTCTACCATTTGAGCTAATTCCCCTGGACAGTAAGGAAAGATGTGCATAGTTCCAAAAACGCCTTTGAAGAGCGACCGCTATAGTAACGGGCTTGAAGAAAAGAGGCAATATCTCCTCTATGCTGGCACCTTTGCACTAGCCGCCATTTAGCTGTAGAATTAACTGAGAGATTGTGGTTTTATTTTTGAGGTCCTTCTTGTTCTTGTTACCACAGTATATATGTGTGTTGATTCCTGTATTACGTGGTCTACATTTGGATCACTCAGGTCGTGCAGCCAGCTTCTCCCCTCTGTTTCCCACACTGGCTTAAAGTGTAAGGGACATCTGACCATTGCAGCTGTCCTCCCTAAGATCCCTCTACACGATAGGTCCAGCCCCATTTTGAAATACATTCAGAGGCCAACTTTCCTTCGTTTGCCTTTGACATTGTCACGAGGTGTTTCATTACTTCCAGGTTAGTTCATGTGCCTTCATTGGTTGTTGCTGTGGTTGTTCTTTTTTTCTCGGCTAGGTACTTGAGGAGGCAGACTAGTTCGTCTAGGGGTATGATTCTCACCTTGGCTGCTATAGGTCCTGGCTTCAAATCCCAGAAGAGCCAGTGACGAGGCCTAAATCTATCTTGCCCCTTTAGGGTCAGAAAAATCAGGACATTTTTGGTCAATCGGTCAGAAGCCCAATAAACGACAGGCCGGTTAGCTCAGTTGGTTAGAGCGTGGTGCTAATAATGCCAAGGTTGTGGGTTCGATCCCCGTACGGGCCAGCTCCTTTTGTTCTCTAGGTGCTCAGCTCTGCTCATATGGCAAAGTGAAGGGTTGTCCCACCTGGCTAAACAACTTGCGGCGTTTGCTGAAATAGTTCAGCTGGGAGAGCGTTAGATTGAAGATCTAAAGGTCCCTGATTCAATCCTGGGTTTTGGCAGATGACCCCTGTATTTTCCTTTTGTTAGAGGGAGCAAGAGATCAAAATTCACTGGGATCCAACCCCACAGTCTAACTCAGGGGTGGGGAACGTTGATCCTGGAAGGCCACTCTCCTGCAGAGTTTAGCTTCAATCCTGAAAAACCCTGGAATAAAAATTACCTAACTAAATCCTGAAGACCTTGATATACTGCGTCAGGTAAGTTTGATTAGGGTTGGAGCTAATCTCTGCAGGGACACTGGACCTCCAGGATTAACGTTCCCCACCCTTGGTCTAATTGCTTCCCCACAGCAACAGCGCTATCTGCCTCCCAGACGGCCACCAGTAAAGCAGTGTTGGTTCGATGGTGTAACGGCTACCACTATGTACTTTGAATCCAGTGACACATATTCAAATCTCGGTGGGACCTGTTTTGCCACTAATTTGCAGAGGAGTCGGTCCGAAAAACTTTTTGGCAGCAGCGAGCCTAAAAAGCACATATAGGGAACGTAGCTTCCTAGCGTCAACCCGCAGTCTGTCTCTTTAGGAAAGTGAACGTAAAATGGCAGGACCCAGTTTGGAGAATGCAGGGATCGATCCCGCTACCTCTCGCATGCTAAGTAAGCGCTCTACCATTTGAGCTAATTCCCCTGGCCAGTAAGCAAAGATGTGCATAGTTCCAAAAACGCCTTTGAAGAGCGACCGCTA
>JAPDDL010000631.1:0-31634 GCA_027422435.1 Schizopygopsis pylzovi | reverse complement strand
CCGAGTCCAGAACTGCTTCCATTTACCAAAAAAAAAATACAAATCATAATTATCTGAGCTGAATGACGGTCGGGTTTGTAACAATCTCTCGAGTCTCTGGCAATAATTGTTAAGACGTCGCAACACCATTACGACAACACTCCACAGCGGGACCACTGCAGTTCGACTATGCAAGTAAATGATTCTTACGAGCCGGTTTCTTTCAGTGAATCAAAACCATTCAGTGAAACCAGTGTAATCTTATTGTGTAATGTAAACGAATAACTTTTCAGTATAAAAAATATAGCGGACCAGTGGTGAATGACTCCTGAAGGAATTATTCTTATGGAAGCGTTATTTTCCGTTAATCTAAAAAACCCTCGGCGCAACCAATGTGATCTGAATCCCGAACGAATGATTCTCATTAGCTGGTTATTTGCAATCTTAATCATTCAACAGAACCAATGTAATTCTGAATGAATAACTGAGGCTATTAAGAAAGAAAGAAAGAAAGAAAAGAAAGAAAGAAAGAAAGAAAGAAAGAAAGAAAGAAAGAAAGAAAGAAAGAAAGAAAGAAAATCAGTCGTAATCAGATTAACTGTTTACAGACCTGTGGCAGATCTGGCATCTGAAGGCAGTAGATGATCTGTGTGTATTCTGACATGCTTAGCTTTTCTATGATTGCCAGATCTACAAAAACAAACATGGGTCAATGGGAGTAGATTTTGAGTATATTTAACATCAGCATTACGCTAGACATAACTCGTGATATAATCATAATGTATAATGACTATCGTTAAAAATAAAGCAATATGTGTTCCTATGCCGTTTCCTTTGACAACAAACACGATGTACTGCTTTTAATGGAACATTATGGCAAAACAGTATACAACGATTTTGTCCCAGAAAGTCTTGTATTATTTAATGCGTAAAGTAATACTTGCCTTCTGACCTTGCTTGTTCACATTTCTTTTGGAGTAAGTATATCACCCCCACAACTACAGCCAAGACCAGTACTATCACTATAACTGATAATACAACTGAATATGACTGCTGGATGAGTTCTGTAATGATACAGAACAATAATAATTATCAGTCAAGACATTGTTACCATAGCTCTCAACTCATTTAACAGGTCTTGGAAAACTTCTCAGACATGGTTGGAAAGCTTGTAGAATATATTTAATCACTAATATCACTGACTAACCTGGACACGTGTGACAGAGTTGAGTGATGTTGATGTTATGTTGAGTCTGGTTGCTGATGGGATTGTTGATCACACAGCTGTAGGTGTTTTTATCCTGATATTCCACCTCCAGAGGTAGAGAGAAACTGATGCTGAGATCAGACACACTGATGCTGGACAATAAACTGTTTCCTTTGTACCAGGAGAGAGTCACATGACCCACATTCACCACTGAACACAGTAATGAACATCTGGACACAGATGATCCTGATGATGATGATGATGATGATGATGATGAAGAACAGTTTGAAGTGTCTCTGGTGATGACAGGAATGGGAAGATGAGCTGGAAATATAGAAAATAAACAGAAATGTTACTTAATTTAAAATAGCGAAAAAACTGAAGAAGTTGTATTCTGTGTTTAGCACACATTAACTGCAGATAATCCACTGTTGAACAAGCAATGCAAAGCTTAATTTCTTACATCTCTTCCGATTAAATAAAAAACAGCATGAGGATGAATATATTTCTATTAGAAATTACCATCATTGATTATTTATGTCCAAATGGTGAAATAATCTTACAAATGGTCTCTAAGTAGAACGGAGAAAACCATTATATAAAACAACTAAAATGTGACTATTTTATATGAATCTTGTTGAGAGGACATTGGTCCTTTTTGACTGTTTTATATGCTTTATAATGTCTGTGAGGAAGAGAAAAGGTTGGTGTGGATTTATTTTATTTGTAATATATATATATATATATTATATGTATACTTGTTTGGACAAGTAATTGTCTTTTTAATATAATCATTCATTTCTGATTCATTAAGGAACAAAACTTGTCATCAAATCATTAACACAAGTGATTTGTTCAAAAATGCAGATTTAGTCAGTTATGTAACACCTGATTTTGAATCATTCAGCCAAACTGATTCATTCAAAAATGCTGAACAAAAAAGGCTGTTTTTTTGAGTAAGTCAATTAATATTTTTTTCAGGGGATTGATTCAAATCAAATTCAGCTACTGTTTGTTGCACAGAAATGCACAGCGGTTCTACTACTGCTTTTTGCTCTGGCAACATAAATACTTAAACAATTAGCGTCATTGTGTGTAAAATGTACAATTTATTTCACTTTCGCTCTACCTTACTAAATAACTTTGATTTGTTAGATTTATGTATACTACAAATTTACATTACTGTGTGTGAAGATATATTAATAATAATATTTTATAATATTTTCAAAGACATGATCACCATGCTAATAGGTTCTTACATACTGATAAAATGCATACCTTAAATGCACTGTAAGTTTCTTTGGATAAAACCATCTGCCAAATAAATAAATGTAAATGTAGCCTACTTTTGACAAAACTGCATCAAGAGCTAGAGCATTAAAATGCTCCATTAAAGGAACTCACAAGTAAAATGTGCTGGCTTTACAAAGCGAGCTGCCATAAAGGACACCAACTGGAATCAATGACACTTTGAGAGGTCTGAAGAACGGACATGGCTGTGAGCAGAAAGAAAGGTAACATGCTAAAAATCCTGATACCTTTGACACTGACAGCCTCGGCCCTGAGGTGTTTTACACAGCACTTTTATTGCTTTCTGTCCAGAGATGAAAAAACGGTCAAGCAACACATTTTGTAGGCTCGATGCTCGGATCTGATAACATTTCAGTCTTCATAAACAGGATTAGCTGATTCTACTTATCCTCCAGACATAGAGAATAACATGTGAAAATTACAACACATGAAGTAGAATTCCTGGTCTCACTTCAAAGTCTCTCCGATTTTCTCTCCTCACAAAAAGATTTGTGAACCATACTCCTCATACTTTTATATGAAAGAAAAGACGCTTAAAACAACGCTCATTTCGAGGAATAACGTTAACATTGCTGATAATACTACTAAAAGCTGTTAGTATCATTTTCGCTCATGTGCTTAAGATGGGATAGCCTAACGTTACACAAAAGATCATGCTAGTCGATTCATGTCCTGTGCGGAATTATTACGTCGGCTGTTAATTAAAATATATATTTGTGATTAATCCATCTATTTTAAAATGCACGATGTATACAAATAAAGAGATAAAGAACCACAGAATCCAAAACGCTATCTTGATTTCAGTTTTCAAACTTCCAGATTTCAGTTGGTGACTTCTGACTGCTGGATAGCTCCGCCTTTTGGGCCCTCCTTCAGGGGAAGAATAGCTGTAGCCTATAGTTAACCTGCTGTGAATATCAGTCGTCGAGACGTCTTCGCAGTAGCAATGAACATAAGGGGAAATCCAGCTCTTTCATTGACACAAACAGGATGAAGATTTTGAGCAGGAACTGTGTTATTGCGCAGATTTTTTTTTTTTGCACGATTCTGTTTATTTTGTTCAGCTTGTGGTTTTCAGCTCTTCTCTCAGTTTACTCTTTCCTGTCATTTACCTCTCAGCAAAATAAAATAAAAATCAGTTTAGTAGCTATAGCTCTGCTCAAGTAAAGTGTTTTTCAAGCTCCTAGATATCTAAATACCAGTTGTATTATTTGCATACCAACCAAATTGCAAAGCTGCCGCTGACTCTATACATCAAAAAGTCTGTTGGGTATTTAGACTGAAAAGACAAGGAAAGGTTTACATCAGCTCAAGATTCATCCTTAAGCACAAGAGCCAATTAATATTATCAATAAACCTGAGATGTTAGTCCTAAATCATGCACAACAATTGCATAAAGTTGCACAATGAATAGCTAATGCCATTTCCTTTCTATAGCCACTAGATCACACTATCTAGAGATGTTCTGACACTTTGGGTTTTGGTTGGCCACTATTTCCTGTACAGAATCTTCTTTTGTGGAAAGAAGTATGAATAATAAATGTACTAGTGAATAATATTCCTGCGCTATTCCCGTGTTTAACAAAAATTATTAAAATTACACTTTTAAATAATAATTTGAAAACCATCCACAATGTTCAGTTCTATGCTGCCAATTATGATTTACAATGAATCTGCGCAGAAGCCTGGTGTTTTGTGGGAACTGAACAACTGTTTTCTATATTCAATCACAGTTGACTCATTGTTCTTATGAGAACTCAAGGTCAAGGTCAGACACCATCCTCAATGCAGACTTTATTTCTTCTGAGCAACAAGCAAGTTTCTGTCAACTATGTTTTCTTTCCTCTAGCTTTTCCGCTATCACATGTTTGCCTCAATTCTTTGCAACTTCCTCAACATGTGAGTGTGTTTCTGTTCAAGTCAACAGCCAATTGTTTTTACAGCATCTATCGGCAGTTTCTGGTAAAAGTTCATCAGAACATCTTATTCTATTTTAATTTAGACATTGAGGAAGTTTTGTTTTAATGTATAGCTACGACACATTTGCTTTTTTGTCTACAGTTCTGTTAAGCAGGCCTTGGGTTCATCTGCAGCCCTTCGCCCTACAAACAGTGTTTCCACAGCATGTTCTGCACACCTTCTGCATCTCATATATCCAATAATAGACATCCGTACCACATCTGACCAAAGACCACAGCGCATCTCATTTAGAGCAGAGCAGGTAATGTGTCAAAGTGCATGAAGCATTTATTTGCTGCAATAAAAAAGCACAACAAGCTGCTTGTGCAGGTTTGCTTGGATGCAAAACAGAAATATGAACAGAAGTGGGAACAGACAGATTTAAAAAAAAAAAAATTTACTTTGCATTTACTTTAATAGTTTTATTCCATTTTGTTTTTACATTTTCTGCAACACAATAAAGCCTGTATTTATAATTGGTGTGAAGTGGTCAAATAATGAAAATCTAATTTAACCTTGATTTTTTAACAATATTTCACTCAAAACCTCCTCCTTCCTGTAAACATTCTTAAAATACTTGAGTCCTATTCGTTTGGATTTTCTACAGTACAAATAGCAGCTCAGAGCAATGCATCGACTTTCATTGCAGAAGAGCGGAAACACATCTGATGTTTTGTTTTCACAGCAAGCTGCAAGGTGGGGCAGTGGTCACCCTGGATGACATCTGGAGTAAATTATCTGCACAAACAGAAGGTGGGATGGGGGGCTGTTATTCCCCTGCAACTACACACAACATCTGCTCTATATAACGTGAAACTGCAGCATAAAAACAATGAAATATAACAGTCTTTTTGTGAAGGCAGTGAAGGAAACATAACACCCAAGATCATTAGGGGATGTTCATACTGGACTTGTGTCAGTCAGCAGGGTTTTAACTGTTCTTATGCAGTAGTTGGATGTGTTTGACAATTGCAGAAATGTATCAGAGGCCCATTATAGCAATAATTGGTATTTTATATATAAGATGCTTTAAATGCAGTCTTTAGCCCCCTTTGGTGATTTTTAATATAAACTCTAAATATTACATGGATACACAAGATGAAATTAGTTTTATTAGACAGCAATGTTAAAAAAGTAAGAGACTGTTGCAAATCTTTTTTAGGTATACAAGTATTTCAATACACAATAACAGTCTATATTTAATATAATATTTAGTAACATTAAGTATAGCATACAAAAGCTAATTTAATTCAATAACTCCTAAACAAACTGGGTCTAAGTGATATTCTCCTGAGATCTACCGTTTGAGTTTAATTGTGTGTTGATAGTTCACAGCTGTCTCTGTTCTGTCCACATCCAGCAATGATTTCTGTTTAGAGACAGAGAGAAACGTCCATATTACAAACTAATCAGTAATCATTATCTATACTGTAAAAATAGGGTATAGGTCTAACCGAGAACCGGGTCCAGAACTGCTTCCATTTACCAAAAAAAAATACAAATCATAATTATCTGAGCTGAATGACGGTCGGGTTTGTAACAATCTCTCGAGTCTCTGGCAATAATTTTTAAGGCGTCGCAACACCATTACGACAACACTCCACAGCGGGACCACTGCAGTTCGACTATGCAAGTAAATGATTCTTACGAGCCGGTTTCTTTCAGTGAATCAAAACCATTCAGTGAAACCAGTGTAATCTTATTGTGTAATGTAAACGAATAACTTTTCAGTATAAAAAATATAGCGGACCAGTGGTGAATGACTCCTGAAGGAATTATTCTTATGGAAGCGTTATTTTCCGTTAATCAAAAAAACCCTCGGCGCAACCAATGTGATCTGAATCCCGAACGAATGATTCTCATTAGCTGGTTATTTTCAATCTTAATCATTCAACAGAACCAATGTAATTCTGAATGAATAACTGAGGCTATTAAGAAAGAAAGAAAGAAAGAAAGAAAGAAAGAAAGAAAGAAAGAAAGAAAGAAAGAAAGAAAGAAAGAAAGAAAGAAAGAAAGAAAATCAGTCGTAATCAGATTAACTGTTTACAGACCTGTGGCAGATCTGGCATCTGAAGGCAGTAGATGATCTGTGTGTATTCTGACATGCTTAGCTTTTCTATGATTGCCAGATCTACAAAAACAAATATGGGTCAATGGGAGTAGATTTTGAGTATATTTAACATCAGCATTACGCTACACATAACTCGTGATATAATCATAATGTATAATGACTATAGTTAAAAATAAAGCAATATGTGTTCCTATGCCGTTTCCTTTAACAACAAACACGATGTACTGCTTTTAATGGAACATTATGGCAAAACAGTATACAACGATTTTGTCCCAGAAAGTCTTGTATTATTTAATGCGTAAAGTAATACTTGCCTTCTGACCTTGCTTGTTCACATTTCTTTTGGAGTAA
Organism: Schizopygopsis pylzovi; assembly: GCA_027422435.1. NCBI lineage: Eukaryota > Metazoa > Chordata > Actinopteri > Cypriniformes > Cyprinidae > Schizopygopsis > Schizopygopsis pylzovi. The sequence goes on along the minus strand of JAPDDL010000631.1, from coordinate 24,756 downwards.
GTATATCACCCCCACAACTACAGCCAAGACCAGTACTATCACTATAACTGATAATACAACTGAATGTGACTGCTGGATGAGTTCTGTAATGAACAGCAGTACAATAATAATTATCAGTCAAGACATTGTTACCATAGCTCTCAACTCATTTAACAGGTCTTGGAAAACTTCTCAGACATGGTTGGAAAGCTTGTAGAATATATTTAATCACTAATATCACTGACTTACCTTGACACATGTGAAAGAGTTGAGTGTTGTCCAGATGTGTGGTCTGGTTGCTGATGGGATTGTTGAGCACACAGCTGTAGGTGTTGTTATCCTGATATTCCACCTCCAGAGGTAGAGAGAGACTGATGCTGAGATCAGTCACACTGATGCTGGACAATAAACTGTTTCCTTTGTACCAGGAGAGAGTCACATGACCCACATTCACCACTGAACACAGTAATGAACATCTGGACCCAGATGAACGTTCAGATGATGATGATGATGATGAAGAACAGTTTAAAGAGTTACTGGTGATGACAGGAGTGGGAAGAGGAGCTGGAAATATTAGATAATAAATGGATATATAAATATTACTTAATTTAATAATAATTGTAATAATACATATTCTTTCTTTCTAGAACACCTTTTAATGAGCACATTTCTCCAGTTCTTCAGCAGTTACACTGGCTTCCAGTAAAGTATCGAGTAGAGTTTAAGATCTTGCTACTTACTTACAAGGCACTTCATAATCTTGCACCTCAATACCTTAATCAACTTCTTCATGTCTACACCCCTTCACGTGCTCTTAGATCCTCATCTTCAATTTCTCTTGTGGTACCTCGGATTCGACAAACTACCATGGGTGCCAGATCTTTTAGCTATGCTGCCTAAAAAATATTGCTATGCTCTCATGTGCTGATTAATACCCGGTGGTAACCACCAAAACTTGTCCGATCAGAACAATTTCGTTATGTCAGTTGGAGGAGTTAAAAGCACACACCACTCACAGACCACTCTTTCAGAATTGAACAGTTTACTTCAGTGTGGTTCTAGAAATAGAAATAACAATAATAAAGTACAAGTTTACATGAAAGAACATCAGTATGCAAATGAGTAACAGTCGGCATTTCGTATGTCAATAAACACGGCAAATGCTCATACAGTGATTACATAACAGAATTAGCTTGCGATTAGTTTACAGAGACATGTGTTATGGCATACGCGATAAGCATGTATTTTGAAACAAATGAATGGTAGCAATGTAAATATAACATATAGAAATTAACTTACTCGTTGATGCACGCACACATGTGATTACTCAAGCATCGTGGATGAAATGACGTTATTATCACCGTTAAGTCCAATGATCTTGCGCTTATAATAACAGCGCTTACACATTTCTAAACTGCGCCAGCATCCGGGTCTCTAACGCGGATCTGGGTCCTGATGATAGGTTATTAACTAACTGCCAGACTTATAATCACACAACGGATAAGACTATTACACAAACAACTGCATGAACAGTCAAACTGGCCCTCAATTTAGTACAGCCGCCCCAAATGTGCTTGCATATTTGCATCTTGGGCCAGTACTCATTCAGGGAGTGGAGGAAGCTTAATCAGTCTGACAACGGGCCTGATGTAGGTTCTGTCTTTGACCTGAATCTCCGCAGCTCTGACTTTACCATCAGTTCCAGGTATGACAGCTTTCACCTTTCCAGTGGGCCAGAGTGCTCAGGGAAATTGGGGATCCGCGATCATGACTACCGTCCCAACTGTCAGATTGTCTTTCTCTTGTTGCCACTTCTGGCGAGATTGGAGTCCAGGCAGGTAGTTACGCAGATAACAGTTCCAGAACTGGTCTGCCAGTATTTGACTGTGTCTCCAGCGTTTGCGGCTAAGCAGTTCAGATTCAGAATCCAGTCGTCCCATCAAGAGTGAATTAGGCGTTACTGGGTCTGGATCAGCAATATCAGAGGATACATATCCCAATGGCTTTGAATTTAGAATTCCTTCTATTTCAATTAGGACAGTCCTGAGCACTTCTTCATTGACGGTTTGTGCACCAATGGCTGTGTACAGTGCAGCTTTAACAGATCTAATCTCCCTCTCCCAAGATCCACCAAAGTGGGGAGAGTTTGGTGGATTGTACTGAAAGTTGATCTGTTGCTTGGCAAGCTCTGTTTGCAACTGAGGGTGAATATTGTTGAAGGCTTCCTTCAGCTCACGGTCTCCGCCTTTGAAATTGGTGCCCTGATCGCTGAGCAATTGGTGAGGTTTTCCTCTACAGGCGATGAATCTGCGTAGAGACATAAGGAAGGAGTCCGTGTCTGCTTGAGATAGAAGGTCAATGTACACTGCCTTTGTGGTTAGGCATTTATAGATGATGCCCCAACGTTTCTCATTTCGACGCCCAATTTTGATGGCAAATGGGCCAAAACAGTCCATGCCTGTTGAGTAGAAGGCTGGCTGGAAGAGTCTTAAGCTGGAAGGGGTCAAGTCTGCCATTTTAGGGATGTTGGGCTTGCCACGCCATTTCTGACACTCGGTGCAGTGATGCTGAATTTATCTAACAGCTTGTCGACCTCTCAAGATCCAGAAGCGCCTTCTGATATCAGCAAAGACCCGTTCCGTACGGGGGTGATGTAGCTGTGTGTCATACTGCTTAATTAGAAGTTTAGTCACTGGATGGACTGGGTCTAAAACAATAGGGTGCAGAATATCAGGGCTCAGCAAATGGCATTGTCTGAGTCTTCCACCTACTCTAATCAGTTGACTGTTGGGATCAAATTCAGGAGCTAATGTATATAGACGGCTGTTTGGGGAGATGGGTTTCCCTGCTTGAAGCTGAGCGTACTCGTCAGGGAAGCTTTCCATTTGGGACTGTTGGATGACTCCAAGTTCAGCTTTCTTATACGTATCAGCTGTGACAGTGTCGGTGGGACTGGCCGCCCCGTGAAGGGATCCGGCTGTTTCATCAAGAAGCTCTTGAAAGCTGTCATATTGAGACGTAACACCTTGATCATCCTGAGTCATGAGAAGATGGAAAGATATTGGTTTACGCAGTTCCTCTGAGGTAGCGGCTGGCTTTAGGTTGGGTAATTTTGGCCAGTGTAATTGAGGTTTCTGTAAGAATGCTGGGCCATCCTTCCACCTACAAGGTTTGGCAAGCTGAGACAAGGACATTCCACGAGTAATATCATCAGCGGGATTGTCTTGAGAGTGCACATACGACCATAGCTGTGAGTCAGTAAGCTCTTGAATCTCTGCGATTCTAGTTCCCACGAACACTTTGTAGTGGCATGAGTCTGACTGCAGCCAGTTTAAAACTGTGGTAGAATCAGTCCAGTATTTGAAACTGCTGATGTCTAGCGTGAGCTCTCTTTGCAGAACTGCTGCCAGTTGTGATCCAGTTAAGGCTGCGCAAAGCTCAAGTCTGGGGATTGTCTGCTGCCTCTTTGGAGCTACTCGTGATCTAGCTGCCAGGAATGATACCTCTATATGGCCTCTGTTATCTTCAGTGCGAAGATACGCTACGGAGCCATATGCCCGTTCTGAGGCATCACAGAAAACGTGTACACTTCTTGAACTGGTCAGGGGATCTACCTTCGTAGTGTAGCATCTGGGCAGCGTGACATCTGGGAGTTGTGGAAGCTCGTCTTCCCAAGTTATCCATGCATTTCTGAGGTCTGCGGGAAATTCAGGGTCATCCCATTCTCTTTTTTTGTCCCAGAGCCTTTGCACTATGATCTTTGCTCGGGTGGTAAATGGGGTAATGAATCCCAAAGGATCGTACTGACTCGAAAGGATGCGATAAATGTGTCGCATAGTCGGCTCGTCTTTAATGACATGGCCATGTTTGTATCCAAGTGTGTCAGATCTACACTGCCACCTAAGTCCTAGTGTACTTTCCTGAGGGTCTGCCCTATCTGAACTGAACCAAAGCTCATAGTTCTCTGATCTGATTTGCTGTGGCAGATGTTGCAGGATTTGGGGAGTGTTGCTAGCCCATTGGCGCAGTTCAAATCCACCCTCGGCTAGCAGATGTCGCATGTCATCCACTAGATGCCTGGCAGTATCATGAGAGGGAATACTTTGCAGCCAATTATCTACATAAAAGCAACGCTCTATTGATGCACGTGCCTCACTGTCTGGTTTGCTGTGATCGACAACATGTTTCCGGAGAGCAAAGGTAGCACAGCACGGGCTGGAAGTGGTACCGAAGGGTAACACTAACCACTGATAGATATCAGGTGGGCTGGTTGTGTTCATGTCTCGCCACAGGAATCGCAAGAATTTTTGGTCTTCGGTTAAGAGACGGACCTGATGAAACATCCCCTTTATGTTGCTGCTGATGGCTACTGCATGTTCTCGGAAACGGAGAAGTACCCCCAACAAGTTTGCACCCAGTGTCGGTCCTGGAAGAAGGTATTCATTCAGACTTAGTCCTTGAAAATTGAAGGAACAGTTGAATACAATCCTGTTCTTGCCGTTGTGGTGGACCATGTGGTGTGGAATGTACCACCCTTGAGTTTGTATGGCTGTGGATTGAGGGATTTTTATTACATAGCCTGCCTCCAGCAACTTGGATATTTCAGACTTGTACGCTTGAGATTTCTCAGGACTCCGGGACAGCTGATTTTCAGTCCGCCGCAAATGAGGCAGTACTGCTTCCTTTGGAGCAGCAAGAGGTGGAAGGCTAGTTTTCCAGAGGAGAGGGGTAGCATATCTTTGCACACTTTTCACCTCTACCCTGATTGTTTTCTCTTCCAATATGCGCATAGCTTCTGTGTCTTGCTTCGATCTTATCACAAGCTTTTCGTTACGATAGGGCAAGATGTCCATCTGCCACAACCTTTCTACTTGACTGAACAGATCATTAGGTGCAAGGCTGACAGATGTGAATAGGCACTGCGGCGTGTGGGGAATGAATTCGAGGAACTTTGATGGACCTTGTAATGTCCATCCCAGGCGAGTTTTCACTGCTGCTGGACCCCCAGGGGGTCCCAACCGGACTGGCTGGACTGGGGTGATCAGTTGTGGGTAATCTGACCCAATGAGTAATAATGGCCTCGCATGATCAATTGACTGCAAAGGTAGGCCTTTGAGGTGGTGATATCTTTTCTGTAATGTCTCAATTGGGTAAATATGAGGTGCTAGTCCAAGCTCCTCAGCTGTGAAAGCTCTCTTGATTGTGAAGTTGCGATCTGGTTGTGTAGCGGGACTCACTGTGAATGATACTGTGGAGCCACAGATGATGCGGATGTCTTGGCGCACTGTGCGTAGAGACAGGTCTTCGGGCTTACCATGAAGGCTGAGTTGCTGAGCTGCCTCATGGAGAAGTATGGTGCGTTCTGATCCATCATCTAGCAGGGCATATGTATCCAGTGAAAGGTCTCCGTTGCGTATGATGACTTTGCACAGTTTCAGTAAAACTTTACTGCTGCCTGTCGGACGATCGACATACAGAGTTTCTACTGTATTGCTGGTAGACTGAGAGATCTCTCCTGTTGCTTTGGTAGAATAAGCACTCCTTTCATTGTTGACCTCATGCAGGACTTCTAGGTGTCTCCTCTGACACTTCTTGCATTTTGCTTTAAGAGTACACTGACCCGCTTGATGATCACGTCCACATTTCCAGCATCTCTGATTTGATCTGATCCAGGTCACAATCTGCTCTTTAGTCAGCAGTTTAAAGTTTGAACACTGGTTGAGATAGTGTTGAGTTGTGTTGCAGAAGGGGCAGTTTTCTTTGGTTTCTCTTGTGATCTCACCTCAGAAACTGCACTTTGCTGAACCGATTCCGAATTGAGGGCTTGCCTTTGTTCACTTCCATGGAAGATGGCAGTAGGTTTGTGTGAAACTTTCAGCCCTCTTCGCTGTTCTCTGTGGGAACTCATTCTCTCGCCACTTGAGTCAGTATTGAATTGAGTACCGTCTTCCTGTACCCTTACTTCATATTCCATCCATTCTGCCAAGTCTAATAAGGTCGGAATTGGTGTCTTTAGGGGATTTACATACCTCTTAAAGTTTGCTCGGAGATCGTGGGGCAATTTAGTCAGGAGTCGGGATACGTGTGACCCGCAGGTAAATTCTGTACGTCCATAACGTCCTAACTGCTCCAGCATTCCAACCAGGGCCCGTATCTTCAGAGCAAAAAGCCTGAATGCTTTGGTGTCACCACTTCTTATACTGGGTCCATCCATCAGCCCAGCAATGCGCTGAAGTGCAAGTTGATGGGGTTGCCCATAGAGTTCTGTTAGAGCTTGCATGGTATGACTGTAAGGATACCTGCTATTACTGTAGGAGTCAGCAATGAGCAGTGCTTCCTCAAGCTTCAAGTGATCTGTCAATATCTGGAACTTAAAGCGCTCTGTAGCGTTGGCAGGCAGAAGATTATCAAGAGCTACCTTTAACCGGGCAAACTCACGTGGATCCTCTCTAGTGAAATCAGGAATAGTAGGGGTTGGACCACGGTAGATGTTCTCTTGACTATGTGGCAGTGAGGAACGATAAGGAACACATGGTTGCTGTTGCCTTGAGGTAAGGCTGTAATAGTGTTCATCAGCATGCTCAGCTCTCTGGAGTTTTGCTGCATGCTTTGGTGGTGGCGAGGCTGATCTGGATGTCTTGAAATTCACTTTCATCCTCTGAAGCTCAAGGATGATCTCATCTATTCTGTCACGTTGACGTTCTGCGCATAACTTATCCTCATTAAAGTTCACTGACTTATCCTTTTCATAACATGGATCTCTTTGATCTCTTGTAGACGTTACTCTGTGATATGACGTTGAGGTAGAGGCTTGTTCCTCCATATTACGCATTGAATGTCTGGGCGAATGAATTGACTGAGATGGAGACAGAGGTCTTGGAGAATGAGCGGCAGAGTGTTCTCTGAGGTCATGTCTCAGCCGACTGTTCTCCTCTTCCAGATCCTTCAGGCGCCTCTGCAGTACTTCAGGAGAGAAGTGTGGAATACCTTTGGAGGCAGGAAAGTGATCAATGCTAGCAACCAGGGGGTTGCCGATTGCAAATGGACCTCCTGAAGCCCCTACTAATTGTTCTCCCTCGTTGGAGTGGCCTGAGGGTGTGTGCACTAATTGCTGCTCTGACACATAATCCACCTCATAGTTTTCGAGGTATCTTGGTATCTGTGTTCGGCGACGAGAGCGAACAGTAGCATCGCTAATCTCCTCTTCAAGTATGGACATTATGCAATTTCAGAAGTTGTCTCATCCGGCTCGAAGGACCATGAAAAATATTGCTATGCTCTTATGTGCTGATTAATACCCGGTGGCAACCACCAAAACTTGTCCGATCAGAACAATTTCGTTATGTCAGTTGGAGGAGTTAAAAGCACACACCACTCACAGACCACTCTTTCAGAATTGAACAGTTTACTTAAGTGTAGTTCTAGAAATAGAAATAACAATAATAAAGTACAAGTTTACATGAAAGAACATCAGTATGCAAATGAGTAACAGTCGGCATTTCGTATGTCAATAAACACGGCAAATGCTCATACAGTGATTGCATAACAGAATTAGCTTGCGATTAGCTTACAGAGACATGTGTTATTATGGCATATAAGCACGTATTTTGAAACAAATGAATGGTAGCAATGTAAATATAACATATAAAGAAATTAACTTACTCGTTGATGCACGCACACATGTGATTACTCAAGCATCGTGGATGAAATGACGTTATTATCACCGTTAAGTCCAACGATCTCGCACTTATAATAACAGCGCTTACACATTTCTAAACTGCGCCAGCATCCGGGTCTCTAACGCGGATCTGGGTCCTGATGATAGGTTATTAACTAACTGCCAGACTTATAATCACACAACGAATAAGACTATTACACAAATAACTGCATGAACAGTCAAACTGGCCCTCAATTTAGTACACTGCCCCCCCGCCTATGGAATTCCCTTCCCCTTGATATTCACAATAGCAATTGCTTGCTGACTTTTAAAACACGTCTTAAAACATCTTTTTAGACAGGCTTTTTTATGATATGTATTATTGAGTCTCTACTGCACTTTACCTGTATATGTACAGAGTTTGCTGTGTGTTTTTGTTTTTTTGCAGTGACTTGTACTTTTTATTTTATTTGCTTGTGAGGTGACCTTGGGTGTTTTGAAAGGCGCCATAAATAAAATGCATCATCATCATCATCATATTTGAAAGTAATAAGTTATTAAACAAAGGTTCAGGTGAAACATGCATTTTTACTTAATTCCACCATTACAAAACATAAACAGTTATTTATTTTCCACCACCTTGTTTTCTTGATTTCATTAAACATGTAATATTACTCACCATAGACAGCAACAGAAAATATCTTGTGTGTGAACGCAGCTTTGATGATTGTTAGTTTATAAAGTCCAGTGTGTTCAGTGCTGATGTTTCTGATGGTCATAGATCCAGTTCGACTGTCCATCTGGAGTCTGTCTCCAAATATCACAGTACTATCATCTATATAGATATTATTTCTGTGGATTTCAGCAATACGAGTGTCTGAATTGTTAGTGTTAAACATCCACAGTATCTGATCATCTCTCTGTACTTCAGTAACATCAGTGTTTAGAGTGACAGAATCTCCTTCAGTCACTGATACTGACTTCACTTCATCTGCATCAGAAGAATCAAACACACCTGAAACAAAGAGAAACATTTTTAATAGAGAAAATTACATGGCAATAGTAAACATTCCCCTGGTTTGCTTAACAATTCAAACACATGCTCATAATTCCATTATACAAACATATGTTTTGATGTGAAGGCAGAACATATTCAACATGTCAACATGAGCATGATTTCTTTTCTGCTGATTGCAATTTGTTGTTTGACATCTTAAAATGTGCCACCATTTTGCATTTGCTCACACTGAATTAATATTAAAAATGAATGTGTTTCCTAACAATACTAGCTGAAAACACAGTAAAAAATGGTTTTAGGTGTCAAAAATATTTGAATGAAAAACCTGAAACAATCACTTACCACTCATGAGCAATAACCAATGACAGAAGAAAAAATATTTACCAATCATCATTAACCACATATCCAATCATCCAACACCTTGTGAAGGGCTGAGACTCTGGTGAAACCAGCTAAAACACCGCTCTTTAGCAAAGAGCGTCTCTTCATGTCAGACTTTGTCTTCCTCTTCCTTGTGTTTCCACACCCAAATATGGTCCTTCCTGTTTCCTGTCATTAGTTCATTAATCCCCGTCTGTGTTTGATTACTTCTCACCTGTTGCTGTTTCCCCTGATTACGTTATGTGTTTATAAGCCCTGAGTTTCCCCTGAGTCTTTGTCCAAAAGGGGGGAGGAAATTGTCATAATAAATTACTACAATCCCTGCAAAAATTTGGAGCTGAATAACCTATTGACAATACAAAGACAAGATAAAAATAAAGTGGTATGGTGTGCAGATTTTAATGCGCACAGTACAGTGTGGGGGGGCTGTCATACCGACTTAAATGGAAGGGTAATTTAAGAGTTGATGGAGGATAGGAATTTAGTCTGTATGAATGATGGTAGAGGTATGAGAATAAATATAAAAACGGGAAAGGAATCGGCAATAGATCTTACATTAGTATCTAACTCTCTAGTTGGTGTTAGTAACTGGGACATTTGGAAAAATGATACAGTAGGTAGTGATCATTACCCAGTCCTTTGTTCAATTGGAGAAAGAGGGGAAATAAGATTGAATGGTGGGAATCCAAAATGGATATTTGGAAAGGCAGATTGGGACAAGTTTCAGAAATTGAATAAGGAAGCAATAATAAAGATTGATTTATCTGAAGATATAGATGAAATGAACAATCAGATTACATCAACAATTATAATGGCAGCAGAGAATTCTATTCCAAGGAGTAGTAATAGGAAGGAGAGAAAACTGGTACCATGGTGGACAGAGGAGTGTCAGCAGGCAGTGAAGAATAGGAATAAAGCATTCAGATTAGTTAAAAGAACCCACAATATGCAGCATTTGATCCAGTACAAGAAGGCACAGGCTACAGTGAGAAGAACAATACGTCAGGCTAAGAGGGCTAGTTGGAGAATTTTTTGTGATGGAATAGGAAGAACAACTCCGGTGGGAGAGGTATGTGGAATGATAAAGAGGATGGGAGGAGATAGAAGGGAATGGGAATACCCAATTATAGTAACAGAGGAAGGAACAGCAGTATCAAATTGGGAGAAGGCAGAGAGCATGGTCAAAGAATTTGCAAAGATACATAGTTCAGAAAACCTATCAGAGGAAGAAAGGAGATGAAGAGAAGGGAAAATAAGCCAATATTCAAGAATATTGGAAAGGAAGGAAGAAGTAATTTGTACAATAGATGAACCATTTACAATGGAAGAAATGAAGAGAGCAATAAAAAGTTCGAGAAATTCATCCCCGGGGAAAGACAAGGTGTGCTTTGTAATGTTAAAAAATATAGGAGAAGGTGCACTTTTGAAGTTGCTGCATCTGTATAATAGAGTCTGGTAGGAGGGACGATTGCCAAAAAAGTGGAAAGAAGCGATAGTAATTCCGATAAGGAAGTTTGGTAAGGATCCGTCAAAACCCACCAGCTGTAGACCAATAGCCTTAACATCTAATTTATGTAAAATAATGGAAAGAATGATAATATAAAGGATATCATACGAGCTTGAGAAGAAGGGAAAGTTGGCAAATTATCAGAGCGGGTTTAGGAAAGGAAGAAGTACCATGGACGCAGTGATCAGGCTAGAAAATGAAATAAGGAAAGCCCAGGAAAATAAAGAGACAGTAATTGCAGTGTTTTTGGACATAGAAAAAGCCTATGACATGATGTGGAAGGAAGGAGTATTAATTAAGTTACACAAGTTGGGGATTGGAGGGAGAGGTTTTAATTGGATAAAAGATTTCTTGTATGAAAGGAATATACAAGTAAGAATAGGATCAGAATTGTCAAATCAATATACTGTAGAAAATGGTACACCTCAAGGTAGTGTGGTAAGCCCACTACTATTCATAATAATGATTAATGATATCTTTTTAAAGGTACCAGCTGATATAGGTAGGTCACTTTTTGCAGATGATGGGGCCCTGTGGAAAAGAGGGAGAAATATGGAGTATGTGGTTAGGAAAGTGCAAGGAGCTTTAGATAAGGTGGTGGAATGGGGGAGTGAATGGGGGTGTTCTCAGTTGAAAAAACACAAAGTGTTTTCTTTACAAGTAAAATAATAGATGAAAGACTGATAATAAGGATGTATGGAAAAGAGATAGAAAGAGTTGGAACATTTACATTTCTGGGGGTGCACTTTGATTCCCGGTTAACATGGGCAGAACATATTAGGAGAGTAGAGGAAAAAAGCAAAAAACTAATAAATGTAATGAGATGCTTAACAGGTAGAGAATGGAGTGCAAGTTGCCAGTCATTGAAAATAATTAATGTGGCCTTGATTAGATCTGCGATGGACTATGGCAGTATAGTGTATACATCAGCAGCTAGATCTCATCTAAAAAAATTGGATGTAATTCAGACTCAGGCATTGCGCATGTGTAGTGGAGCTTTTAAGATGTCGCCTGTCTCAGCTATACAGGTAGAGGTAGGAGAAATGTCACTAGAAGTAAGGAGGAAGCACCTGATAGCAAATTACTGGGTTAATCTGCAGGGGCACAATTATTTGCACCCCACAAAAGAATTGCTGAAGGAAAGTTGGAGGAAAGTGAGGAGTAGAAAGGACAACTTTGGTCATATAGGGAACAAAACAGCAAAAGAACTTGGGTAAGTGAGATGAAAATTAGTACATTCAGACATGGCTCCATGGAAGATGAAATGTCCAGAGGTAGATTGGCATTTATTAGAGATTAAAAGGAAAGAAGAGAGTGGTGATTTGGTCGGGGTGTTTAATGATCATATAACAGAAGTACAGTATATAAAAACTATACTCAAATCTATACAGATGGTACTAAAAACCTAGAGACAGGAATAACAGGAATTGGTGTGGTGGTTCCAGCAAGAGGAATAGAAGTCAATAGAAGAACATCTAACAATTTAGCAGTTTATACAGTGGAGATGGTTGTAATTTTAGTTGCATTACGCTGGGTGGAAAAAACGGAGATAGTCAAAGTCGTAATATGCTCAGACTCAGCGGCAGTCCTAGTAAGTTTAATATCTTTCCACTCAAAAAGTCGACAAGATATACTATATGAAATTCTCTATTCAGTTACAAGAATAACAAACCAGGGAGGACAAGTTACATTTTTATGGGTCCCAGCGCACATAGGAGTGAAGGGGAATGAAAAAGTGGATAAGGTCGCAAAGAAGGCCTTAAAAAAGGAAAAGGTAGAAATGCAAATAAGAATCAGTAAAGCGGAAGTGAAGTGCATAATCTGGGAAAAAGTTAACCACGAATGGCAAGAAATGTGGGATAATGAGGGGAAAGGGAGACATCTATACCAAATTCAAAAGAGTGTCAAAGTAAATAAGGTAGGAAGTGGAAACAGAAAATAGGAAATTGTATTAACAAGATTAAGGCTGGGACATTGTGCTCTAAATAAAACATTAAAAATGATAGGGAAACGTCAGACTGGCCTGTGTGAGGAATGTCAGGAAGAGGAATCAGTGGAACATGAAAGATAATAGAAAATAATCTGAAGGAGGTAGGGGTGAAGAAACTCACTTTAAAAACAACCCTAGGTATGAGTGATAGAGCACAGGTGAGATAATTAATAGTATTTTTAAAGGAAACTGGGCTTTATTATAGGATATGAGGGTAAAGAAGGAAGGGTAATTAGTAATAATTAAGGGTTTTATTTAGTTATTATTATTATTAGTATTTTTTATTTTTTTATAAACGCTGATCCACACTCCGGAACAGAAGGGAATGCACCAATAAGCTGGATGCCAACCGCCATTAAAAATAAAAAAGAAGAAGAAGGAACAGAAGGTTCATTAATCCCCGTCTGTGTTTGATTACTCCTCACCTGTTGCTGTTTCCCCTGATTACGTTATGTGTTTATAAGCCCTGAGTTTCCCCTGAGTCTTTGTCCGTTAACTCGTCTATTACGTTGTGTTGCCTGTATTGAGTTCAGTAAAAGCTATTAATCTTACCTGAAGTCTCTGGTGTTCTTCCTACACGCGATTGACACTTCGATTGATAAAATCCCAAAACACTAACATAAGTTCTCAAAAAAAAATACTAAGCAGATATTACAGTTTCTTGTTTTAAATTTTGAAATGACCCACATCTAAAACAAAACCAATTAGCCATGAGAACTATAAAACCGAAAAGTAGTTTTTGCTTTATATTTTTAACATGGGATACACCAAAAGCCATTGCTATTTGATTAAGGTTACAATGTGGGTGGTTTTATTACTGGCAGTAGTAGTAGTTCCGTGGTTCATCTTCATCCCTTCCCTAAAAAACAGAACCCAAAAATTCAGAACCAAAACAAAAAAGCCACTTCTTAATGCTTGCTCTTAAGGAATATATATTTTAGTGAAAATTGCCCCGCCCCCTCACAGTTCAGCTATAATCAACTTTAATCTTTGAAATATCTTCACGGTAGCTATATGCGCATTAGAAAATGATCTCTTTCATAGACACAAACAGGACCTCTTTGTGCTATACGGAAACATTACTCGTTCAGCTTTGTGGTTTGTACGACTAAACTACATCTCCTTCCTGTCAACTTCCTCTCAGCAAGAAAAAAACTATCCCTTCAGATTTTACAGCTCTTTAACTGATCAAATTTATATTTTTATTATATGCATAGGCTATTATAAATCACAGAGTCCTTTTTTTTTTTTTTACATGGTAAACGTAAGCAATAAGGTACGAGAGGCCGCGCTGTAAAAAATATTAAAACCCAAAGTGTATGTATAGGTTGTTTGCAAACACGTGATTCTGATGATGTGCGAAATGCAGCTGGAGGACAGGAAGTTATTTTTTCTGCATAGGAATCAGTAGCAGAAACTCAAGATGCCTGTGTTTTGCATTTTTTATGAATGCTCAAATCGGCCAAATGGAGAAATCACAAGGGCCTTTTATCATGTACGAAAATATGTTGTTCATATGGAGGGAAAAGTCAAGAAATTGACTGAAAAACGCTGGAAAAAGTGGCTTATAAACCTGCATCTGAGGTCGGAAGAAGCCGATCGGATAATGCTCATGTGTGCAAATGGTTAAGATAAGATATAATAATATTTTAATAAAGACATATATAAATACACAGTCCGAATTCACTCAGTGCTGAAATCCACAGTTAGACACGATGTAAATAAGATATTATTTGCAGTTCAGAGAGCTTCACTGATTATAAAGGAAGGTAGCTCTGTTGAGGTTAATGTTCAAAGTCTTCCGGTCTGGTCAATTAAACCATGTTTTACAAATCAAAACTGCACTCATCCCCAAGGTCAAGGTCATGTTTATTTATATAGCACCTTTAAACAACATAAATGCTGACCAAGGTGCTTCACAGTAACATACTGCAATGATAAAAAAAATACCAGGTACCAAAATTCAAAGAACAACATAAAACCAAGTAAAAGCAGGAATAAGAAATTTAGGCTATTCACTAAGATCAAAATATCCAACAACTCTGAAGAGAAAAGAGATACATTGTCAATGATGATTTAAATTAAGATTAAGATTAAGGTAACAAATTCCACATCTTAGGGGCTAAAACAGAAAAGGATCTATCACATAGATTTCAAGTGAGATACTGGGACAGTTAATAGATTTTCTGAGGAAGATCTAAGAGATCTCCGAGGTGAACCTTGTACTCAATTCTAAATTTAACTGGTAGCCAATGCAGATGTACTAAAATAGTACTAAAATGTACTCCATATGCTCCCTCTTCTTCTTCCCTATTAAGAAGCACATCCCCAGCACATCATGGGAGCTCAAGATTTGTTTGTTATCTTGTGTCACGTCTCAGTTGACATTTTGTTCTTATAGAACACAAGGCCAAGTTCCCCTGAGTAAGAACTACTTCAGCTTACCATCACAGGCTAAGAGTTCAGCTGCAGGTCTTCACCCACATACAGCATTTCCACAGCAGGCATCACCTGTACCACACATGACCAATGACCTAGTGCATCTCATTTTGAACAGAGCAGGTAGTGTGTCACAGTGCATAATGCATCTCATGCTGCTTTGCACATTAAAAATGTTTAAAAAGTGTTCCTGTGGCTCAGTGGTTAGAGCATTGCGTTAGCAGCGCAAAGGTTGTGGGTTCGATTCCCAGGGAACACATGTACTGACAAAAAAATGTATAGCCTGAATGCACTGTAAGTCGCTTTGGATAAAAGCGTCTGCTAAATGCATAAATGTAAATGTAAAAAAGTGAAACAAGAACCAGTTTTGGCTCCTGTCTAATGAAAATAGAAAGCAATAAACTATGTTGTTATTACACTTGCTGCCATTCTTCTGCCACAATTCTGCCATTTCTCTTGAGCACCAAGAGACAAACTGCTTCCACTTACTCGCATAATTACGGCGCATTGAAGGAGCCCTAGCACTCATGGCCATATTCCTTGTCAGCGTCAATAGGAGGCTGAACCAAGGCATTTCTGGCCAACAAGGAGCCACTAAAAGGATGATGTATCTCCTGCGCCCACGTAAGGACAGACCAAAGAAGAGGAATTGGAGTAAAGGCATAGAGGAGTAGATCTGGCCATTCATGGGCCAGAGCATGAAAACCATAGAGGACATAGGTGTCGTTGACTTGCTGGCAAAAAGGTCTACGGCCCCTGTCCTGTAATCCTTCCAAATTGTCTGAACAACCTCCTTGTGTAGGCACCATTCCCCTGGTCTCGGTCCCGAACGGGAAAGTAAGCCCGCCACAATGTTGCAGCAACTGGGAATGTGGTTTGCTCTGACTGAAGGGAAGTGTTTGTACGCCCAACACAGGAGCCTTCTCGTTAACTGAAGACAGGGTAGGGAACTTGTGCCCCCCTGGTGGTTGATTAAAAATACCACTGTTGTATTGTCCGTCCTTACCAGAATGTGTCATCCTGACAGTTCTTGCCCGGAAATGTCTCAAAGTCAGAAACACTGCCCATAGTTCCAGAAAATGGATGTGAGAGGCCCTTACCTGTGGTTTCCAACTGCCCCGTACACCACATTGTTGCCACAGTCCTCCCCACCCGCTGAGGGAGGCATCCGTGTTACCAGCTCTCTGCGTGCTGCGGGCGGCCCAATTGGAACTCCCTTCTAAAGAAACCTGTCCATCCTCCAAAGTCTCAGGAATGCAGCACAACTGGTTGTGACCCGAATCAGTGTGCGTCGATTGCGAATTGCTGACAAGTGTCTGGCTATTAACCAACGTTGAAATGGGCAAAGATATAAGAGGTCCAGTTGGATGACTGATGCTGCTGCCGTGAGAAGGCCTGCCAATCGTAGGAAGCTGATGAAGGGTAGTTTGTAATGAATCTGGAACCTTGCTAGAGTTCCCTGCAATACCTGCCTTCTGCCCACAGTGAGGGTAGCTCTCATTGCCCTGGAATCCAACTGCATTCCCAGAGAAGACACCGACTGGCTTGGGGTTAAGCAGCTCTTTTGAAAGTTCACCCTTAGACCCAATGTGGCTACATGAAACAACAAACGCTATATGTTGTTGACAGCCTGTTGGTATGATTTGGCACACAACAGCCAATCATCCAGGTACGGAAGAATCAGCATGCCTTCCCGTTGAAGTTGCTCAAACGCCACCTGCATGACATGTGTGAACACCCTGGGAGAAAGAAACAGGCCAAACGGAAGGACTCTGAACTGATAAGTTCTGCTTTGAAAAGTGAATCGAAGGAACCTTCTGTGATGTGGGTCGATGGGGATGGGAAAATACGCATCCTTCAGGTCCACTGAAGTGAACCACATTCCGGGTTCGACAATAAACAACATCTACAATCTGCAACATGCTGAAGGGAAAATGCTTGAGGCTCTTGTTTAAGCGCCTGAGATCCAGGATTGGCTTGAAACTTCCATCCTTCTTCCGAACAAGAATATATTTTGAGTGGAACCCCCCCAGGTTGGACACTGGGGTCCACTGGTTCTATTGCACCCTTTTCCAACAAGTTTTAGATCTCTTTTGAAAGGGCCAGGACCTGATGCGGATCCCTGACAACTGTCGGATGAACCTGGGTGCTAATTGGGGGTCTGTGACGGAACTGAAGACAATATCCTTTCTCGAGTGTATCGAGAAGCCAATTGTTTTCTGTAATGCCTCTCCAATGATGTAAATGAAAGGCTGAAAACTGTCCCGTCACAGACCCTGGGAACATTCCCAATATCTTTGGGGGGGAGGGGGGGTCGCCGATGAGGAGGTGCAAGGCGAGTTGATGGCCTAAACCGAGAATGGGGCACCCCTCTCTTCCCGAAGACAATCCGAGTCGAGAATCCTCCTGCAGCGGTCTGTAAGACTGCCCTTGTCTATGCTGCTGCAAAGTTGATTGAAGAGCAGGTAGCCGTTGGGCAGCTAGTGCAGGGTAGCTCACGCTACCCCCAATATGCTGGGAACGAGACTCAGTTGCTCTTACCCTGCACTGAAGGGCCTCCTGTCCTGAGCAGCTGGACAGAAGATCTGACCAGGCGCTAATGGCAATTGACAGAGGTTGTTGCGACATACCTCAGGGAGCCTGGACTGAGCCAGCCACACCTGCCGCCCAGCTTGTGTGACAAGCCCAAGTGCTTTCCCAATAGAAAAGGCGATTGACCCCAAAGCCTGTAGAGAAGCCTCAAGCAGTTCTGATAAAGCATTATCCTGTGTTGTTGATTACATGGTTGAACGAAGTGCCAACAACAAATGAGCCATTGAATTCCCAATACGAGTCAATCCTGAAATGGTGTTATATATACGAACCAGTACATCATCGCACGATGATTCCACTCAATATTAATATTTTGAGCATGCTCAACGAGATCTTTCCGCGAAAATGACAAAGAGACCGACCGTGACGTTGTCAGAAGCTGATATAGCTTCTGACAAGTTATCGGTCAAGGTCACGTGCGACTGAATTAATACGAGATTCTCGATGTGATGCGTGAGACGTGACTCCTTCTATCATGTACTGACCATCTCTGGCGGTCTGAAACAGTGAAATAGAACAGGAACCAAACAACAAGGCAACACAAAAAAGACTAGTAGTGATGTGATGTTCGACAACGAGGCTTCGAAGCTTGTATCAAAAAAGCGAAACATCTCACATTGAAGAGCTGTATCGGAGCTTGATTCTTTTTGACAAAAGCACGTTATCTATGACATCTGAAGCTTCATTCGCCTGAAACCCACGTGACTGCTTCAGTAACTGGTTCAAACAAAGTAAACCACAGCGCAGTCCCCTTTACATTATAATCCGTTTGCATTGTTTTATTTTTATCTTAATTTATATATTAAGGTCAAATTAACTTTGCCCATGAAATAACAGTCTAAGGACTGAGACAGAGTTAACATTGACAGATCACAACATGACAATAGATGCAGTTTCCTTTGAAAGTGAGATATAATGGTACTTTTCTGACTTTTATTTATAAATCCGACCAAGATGGATCCAGCGAAGGAAGGTCCTTTCCACTCGGCGGTCGAGTTGCAGGGGGTCATGCTCGGTAGGCATGAAGAGGAGTTGTCTGTCTCCAGACACGCTGTGGAGAGTTTGACGGCTCAAGTGTCTGACCTATCTGCCCAACTTCTTCATCTTCGTCATGAGTCGTCATCACAGAATCGTCTTCATTCCTCCGAACCGAGAATAAATAATCCTCCTTGCTATGCGGGTGAGCCCACTGAATGCAGAGCATTTTTAACCCAATGCGAGGTGGTTTTTTCCCTTCAACCTCAGACTTATGCGGTGGATCGTGATGCGGTGTGATCTCTTTGCTGACTGGGCGTGCTCGCGGTTGGGCAACGGCTGCCTGGTAGGCGCAGGCTTCCTGCTGTGGTCACTACGAGTTGTTCAAGGGGGAGATGATCAAGGTCTTCGATCGATCTGTTTACGGACGTGAAGCCTCGCGCCTTCTTGCGGTGCTGCACCAGGGGGAGAGATCGGTTGCAGATTTCGCCATCGAGTTCCGGACTCTGGCTACCACTTGTGAGTGGAATGAGCCTGCTTTAGTCGCTCGCTTTCTGGAGGGACTTAACATTGATCTAAGGGAGGAGATTTACGCTCGTGAACCGCCTGCTCAGTTTGATCAGTTAGTTGAGCTAGCTATTCGTCTGGAGAGATGCTTTGAGCAACGGAGGCGCGTCCGAGGATCTGTCTCCAGACAGCGAGAAGCCCCGCCTTCAGCTTTTGATTCATCTGTTTCCAGACCAGAACCCGAACCCATGCAGTTGGGTGGCATTCGCCTCTCTCCGACTGAGCGACAGCGACGTATCATTAATCGTCTCTGTCTTTATTGTGGTGCGGCTGGCCACTTTGCCTCTTCGTGTCAGTTAAAAGCCAGAGCTCGTCAGTAGACAGGGGAGTACTGGCGAGCGCAACTGTTCTTTCCTCACCGCCAAAGACTCGTACCACCTTTCCTGCTCTTCTTCGATGGGCTGGTTTCTCCGTTTCCTGTTCGGCGCTCATCGACTCTGGAGCGGAGGGGAATTTCATTGACGAGAGATGGGCTCGTGATCATGACATCCCCCTAGTGGATTTAGAAGACACTACTACTGTCTTTGCACTGGATGGCAGGGTGCTCTCTACTGTTCACCGTGTCACCATCCCGGTGAGTCTCACAGTCTCAGGGAATCATCAAGAGACAATTTCTTTTTATATTTTTCAGTCCCCTTTTATCCCTATTGTTTTAGGCCACCCATGGCTTACCCAACATAACCCGCTGATTAACTGGGACAAGGGCATAATTCTTTCTTGGAAACTTGCTTGTCATATTAATTGTTTAGTATCTGCTGTTCCTGCTGTCTCTTCTGTCTCTGTGTTTCAGGATGAACCTGGTGATTTGTCTGGAGTCCCGGAGGAATACCTCGATCTGCGAGCGGTTTTCAGCCGTTCCCGGGCCACATCTTTGCCTCCTCATCGACCGTACGATTGCAGTATCGATCTCCTTCCGGGCACCATGCCACCTCGCGGAAGGCTATATTCCCTTTCTGCGCCCGAACGAGAGGCTTTGGAGAAGTATCTCACTGAGTCTCTCGCCGCTCAGATCATTGTCCCATCCTCCTCTCCCGCCGGGGCGGGGTTCTTCTTCGTGAAGAAGAAAGACGGCTCTTTGCGTCCCTGCATAGATTATCGGGGGCTGAACGACATAACGGTCAAGAATCGGTATCCGTTGCCTCTTATGTCGTCAGCCTTCGAGATCTTGCAGGGCGCAAAGATCTTCACGAAGTTGGACTTGCGCAACGCGTACCATCTCGTGCGTATTAAGGAGGGAGACGAATGGAAGACTGCGTTCAATACGCCGGTTGGGCACTTTGAATATCGCGTTTTACCGTTCGGTCTGGTCAACGCCCCCGCCGTGTTCCAAGCCTTAGTTAATGATGTCCTGCGGGACATGATTAACGTATTCGTGTTCGTTTATCTGGACGATATTTTGATTTTTTCACCCTCTCTCCAGGTGCACGTTCAACATGTGCGTCGCGTTCTGCAACGTTTACTCGAGAATCGCCTTTTTGTTAAGGCTGAGAAGTGTATGTTCCACTCTCGATCGGTAACGTTCCTCGGATCTGTTGGCAGAGGGGATCAGCATGGACCCGACAAGGTTCGTGCAGTCATAGAATGGCCCATTCCGGACTCTCGCATTGCACTCCAACGGTTTTTGGGGTTCGCTAATTTCTACCGCCGGTTTATCCGTAGTTTTAGCCAGGTTGCCGCCCCGCTGACAGCGCTCACCTCAATCAGGTCTCATTTTACCTGGTCCGAGGTGGCTCAGAACGCGTTTGATCACCTCAAGAGGTTGTTCACCTCCGCTCCCATTTTGATCACTCCGGATCCCACGAGACAGTTCATCGTCGAGGTCGATGTTTCCGACGTAGAGGTGGGGGCAATACTTTCCCAACGCTCCTCGCGGGATGACAAGGTTCATCCATGTGCTTTTTTTTCACATCGCCTCACATCCGCGGAGCGTAATTATGATGTCGGTAACCGTGAACTTTTGGCGATCCGTTTAGCTCTGGGGGAGTGGCGCCACTGGCTGGAGGGGGCCAATCATTCATTGTTTGGACCGATCACCGTAATTTAGAGTACATTCGTTCCGCTAAAAGGTTGAACGCTCGACAAGCTCGCTGGGCGCTATTCTTTGGACGGTTCGAGTTTTCCATCTCCTACAGACCCGGCTCAAAGAATGGTAAGCCTGATGCTTCAGTTCGGCTCGACTGAAGGGGCTTCCTCCAAGGAGGTTATCCTACCACACCATTGTGTGGTCGGGGCTGCCGTCTGGGGAGTCGAGCAGACTGTGAAGAGGGCTCTTTCGCACGTGACGAGATCGCCTCGAGCTCCTGAGGGAGCTTTGTTTGTTCCCGAAGCCGCTCGCTTGGCCGTTCTACGGTGGGGTCATTCCTCTAAATTAGCTGTCCATCCCGGTGTTAGAGGAACGCTGGCCATCATTCGCCAAAGATTTTGGTGGCCTACTAGAGAGCGCGACATACGTCGTTTTGTAGCTTCATGTCCTGTCTGCGCCCAGACTAAGTCGAGTAATTCTTCACCTGCGGGTTTTCTTAGACCACTTCCCATTCCTTCTCGCCCGTGGTCGCACATCGCTCTGGACTTTGTCACTGGTCTTCCGCCGTCAGCGGGGAACACGGTAGTTTTGACAGTGGTAGATCGATTCTCTAAGGCGGCTCATTTTATTCCACTTCCCAAATTACCGTCCGTTAAAGAGACCGCGCAGCTGATGGTCGATCACGTTTTTAAGATCCATGGGCTTCCGACAGACGTCGTTTCAGATAGGGGGCCACAGTTTACCTCCCAGTTCTGGGGGGAATTCTGTCGACTGATTGGGGCTGATCTTCCAGTCTGTCGTCAGGATTCCATCCCCAGACCAACGGGCAGGCTGAGCGTACCAACCAGATTCTTGGTCGCATGTTGCGTAGTCTGACGTCTCAGAGTCCTGCTTCCTGGTGCGACCAACTTTCCTGGGCTGAATACGCCCACAACTCACTACTGTCGACCGCCACAGGTTTATCCCCATTCCATGCTTGCCTCGGTTACCAGCCTCCGCTATTCACTTCCCAGGAGACCGAGTCCTCCGTGCCTTCAGTGCAGGCGTTCATTCAGAGGTGTAGGCGCACCTGGAGGAGGGTGAGGTCAGCTCTGTGTCGTTCCAGAGTGCGTACTCGATGGGCCGCTAATCGACACTGGGTTAAGGCTCCCAGATACGTTTGCGGTCAGAAGGTGTGGCTTTCCACTCAGAATTTACCACTTCAGGTTAGTTCCCGCAAACTGATGCCCCGTTTCATCGGGCCTTTTTCTATTGTCAAGGTTCTTAGCCCGGTAGCTGTTAAGCTCAGATTGTCGAACCAGTTGCGTCGGGTTCATCCCGTATTCCACGTATCCTGTATCAAACCTGTTATTCGTATTCCCACCCGCCCTACCCGTCCACCTCCTGCCCTTGATGAGGGGTCTTCCATTTACAGGGTACGGAGGCTGCTTGACGTTCGTCCTCGGGGGCGGGGCCACCAGTTTTTGGTGGATTGGGAGGGGTACGGTCCTGAGGAGAGGCGGTGGATCCCGGCCCGGGATGTCCTGGATCGCTCGCTCATCGACGATTTCTACCGTTCTCGTTCGTTGAGGGAGGGGTACTGTCATGAGCTGGGTTTGTTCTCTCTCTTTCTCTCTCTCTCTCTCGCCCGGGCCCTGCCTGTCTATTCTTCCCCACCTGTTCATCATTGCAATCAGCGCTTGCGCTGCTTCTCTGTCACACCTGTTCTCACTTGTCTCATTACTTTCTCTCTACTTCTAGCATCTGTTTCCCCTTGTTCTTTGTCGGATTATTTCGTGTGTACGTGAGTCATGCTTGTGTGTTATGCTATCTACATGAACATTTACCCTGTCTTGTCCTGCTTAATCAAGTCTAGAGGAGTTGCACTCGTCTTGTGTGCTTTCGTGTCTCTGTCATCCTGCTGCATGTGACCTCGTACAAGGACTGTGTTTCTGCCCTACGAGAAGTTCCAGCTCTGCTATTTATCCTCAAGACAGGAGTCTTCCTTTACCGAGGAATTTATCTACTTTGTGTTTGTTCCAGTTCTGTGTCTTTGCTCGACAGACTGCCTGTGTTAATTATTCAATAAAAGCCATTACAGAACTTACCTTTGCACCTGGATCCTCTGTTTCTTCTGACAATAAAATATATTTACATTTAGTCATTTTGCAGATGCTTTTATCCAAAGCGACGTACAATTGGGGATTCATCTTGAAGAGGCGAACACAGGGCTCTAGAGTGCGACCTAATTTCTCAATGGTGCGGCAAAGACCAGCCGTTCGAGAGAAAGTCTCTCTGTCATTCAACAACAGACACACATTAGGCTCATATTGTGGTCTAAACCAGTCAGAGATAGTGAAGGCCCCCCCCAGTCACTATTTCATATATGTTTTATGTCACTTAAAGGGATGTGTTTCAGTCACTATTTCATATATGTTTTATGTCACTTAAAGGGATGTGTTTCAGTCACTATTTCATATATGTTTTACTTTATATATTTTACTATATCTTTTGTCAGTTTTATTGATAATTTGGCTGCATTAAAATACTATATGAGCACAGAGAGACAATTAGACAGAACAGAACAGTTTTTTTTCTTTACTTTACTTTACTTTTAGTCATTTAGCAGACACTTTTATCCAAAGCGACTTACAAATTAGAAAAAGTAACTAAAATTAAAAGTTAAAACTATAACTATTATATATACACATTTAAGAAGATACATAAATTAAATAAAAAGGACAAATGCATACAACAACATTTCAAAACTACACATTTAAATAAAAAAATAAATAAAACTAAACAAGTCAAAATATTAAATCAAGAAAAGGTATGAGTATAATAATGATTCTAACATAACACTACAGGCCTAAGTATACTTATTTTTTACATAGTAAGAATTGGTTATAAAAACTGTAAATACTTTTTAGATATATAAAGGCTTAGTGAAAATATTTGTTAGTCTGAGGTGGGATGGGGGTGCCGGATTTTTTTATAGGTTTAAGGGGGGGGGGGGGATACCAAAGAAGTTTGAGAACCACTGCACTAGAGCATCCCTTCATTCAGACACAGTGGAAGATCTGATAAGAATCAGTGTAGAGGGTCAAGTCTGGAAGATTTTGATGCTAGAGAGAGTTACCAAAGAAGTTTGAGAACCACTGCACTAGAGCATCCCTTCATTCAGACACAGTGGAAGATCTGATAAGAATCAGTGTAGAGGGTCAAGTCTGGAAGATTTTGATGCTAGAGAGAGTGACCAAAGAAGTTTGAGAACCACTGCACTAGAGCATCCCTTCATTCAGAAATGAAATGTATTGTATGCGACTCCTCCTTTGATGATCTGTAGTTTATAAAGTCCAAAGTGTTCAGTTCTGATGTTTCTGATGGTCAGAGATCCAGTTCGACTGTCCATCTGGAGTCTGTCTCCAAATATCAGAGTACTATCATCTATATAGATGTTCTGTCTGTGGATTTCAGCAATACGAGTGTCTGAATTGTTA
This sequence comes from Schizopygopsis pylzovi, assembly GCA_027422435.1. Taxonomy (NCBI): domain Eukaryota; kingdom Metazoa; phylum Chordata; class Actinopteri; order Cypriniformes; family Cyprinidae; genus Schizopygopsis; species Schizopygopsis pylzovi. The sequence continues at coordinate 149 of JAPDDL010000631.1, read as the reverse complement.
ATGTTAAACATCCACAGTATCTGATCATCTCTCTGTACTTCAGTTACATCAGTGTTTAGAGTGACAGAATCTCCTGATACTTCACTTCATCTGTATCACCAATAACACACAAACTATTTTTTTTTTATGTATTTCTCCAGTTTTTTTAA
>JAPDDL010001349.1:0-32322 GCA_027422435.1 Schizopygopsis pylzovi | reverse complement strand
GTTTTTTTCTTAAATTGGTGTTATATTCCATTCCTTCTGTGTTATTCCTATGTATGTCTGCACTATCATGCATGTCTGCACTATGTCTGTACTTTCTTCTGCACAGGAAGCTCCTGTCATCAGGACAAATTCCTTGTGTGTAAACATACTTGTAATAAAGCTCTTCTGATTCTGATTATAGTGTTTTTGCTGATTTTTTGCTGTCATCATGTCCCTCAGTATATGGCTTTTTGCTGACTGGCTCCCAGACTTCATTCGATTCAATGTCAAATGATTGTCTGTGATATAAAAAGTTAGAAGTTAGCAGGAATACACCAAAACACAAACATGTATAAAACACACACATGTTGGTTTTTATGGTTTACGGGGGACTCTCCATAGGCATAATGGTTTTTATACTATACGTTTTATTGTCCTAAACCTACCCTACACCTAAACTTAGCCCTCACAGGAGATTGCATTTCTAATTCCTCCCCCCCAAAAAACTCGTTCTGTATGATTTATAAACGTTTTGAATTATGGGGACACTGAAAATGTCCTCATAAATCACCTTCTTCTTGTAATATCCGTCATACCCATGTCATTATACACATTTGTGTCCTCATAAACCACAAAAACACCCCTAAGTTAGCCAAGAGATCTCAAAACAAACACATACCTCAACATATACTGTCAAATATGTATAAGATACATAATTATATGTATAATATACAAACCCGATTCCAAAAAAGTTGGGACACTGTACAAATTGTGAATAAAAAAGAATGCAATAATTTACAAATCTCATAAACTTATATTTTATTCACAATAGAATATAGATAACATATCAAATGTTGAAAGTGAGACATTTTGAAATGTCATGCCAAATATTGGCTCATTTTGGATTTCATGAGAGCTACACATTCCAAAAACGTTGGGACAGGTAGCAATAAGTGGCCGGAAAAGTTAAATGTACATATAAGGACCAATTTGCAACTTATTAGGTCAATTGGCAACATGATTGGGTATAAAAAGAGCCTCTCAGAGTGGCAGTGTCTCTCAGAAGTCAAGATGGGAAGAGGATCACCAATTCCCCCAATGCTGCGGCGAAAAATAGTGGAGCAATATCAGAAAGGAGTTTCTCAGAGAAAAATTGCAAAGAGTTTGAAGTTATCATCATCTACAGTGCATAATATCATCCAAAGATTCAGAGAATCTGGAACAATCTCTGTGCATAAGGGTCAAGGCCGGAAAACCATACTGGATGCCCGTGATCTTCGGGCCCTTAGACGGCACTGCATCACATACAGGAATGCTACTGTAATAGAAATCACAACATGGGCTCAGGAATACTTCCAGAAAACATTGTCGGTGAACACAATCCATCGTGCCATTCGCCGTTGCCGGCTAAAACTCTATAGGTCAAAAAATAAGCCATATCTAAACATGATCCAGAAGCGCAGGCGTTTTCTCTGGGCCAAGGCTCATTTAAAATGGACTGTGGCAAAGTGGAAAACTGTTCTGTGGTCAGACGAATCAAAATTTGAAGCTCTGGGACGCCATGTCATCTGGACTAAAGAGGACAAGGACAACCCAAGTTGTTATCAGCGCTCAGTTCAGAAGCCTCCATCTCTGATGGTATGGGGTTGCATGAGTGCGTGTGGCATGGGCAGCTTACACATCTGGAAAGGCACCATCAATGCTTAAAGGTATATCCAAGTTCTAGAACAACATATGCTCCCATTCAGACGTCGTCCCTTTCAGGGAAGACCTTGCATTTTCCAACATGACAATGCCAGACCACATACTGCATCAATTACAACATCATGGCTGCGTAGAAGAAGGATCCGGGTACTGAAATGGCCAGCCTGCAGTCCAGATCTTTCACCCATAGAAAACATTTGGCGCATCATAAAGAGGAAGATGCGACAAAGAAGACCTAAGACAGTTGAGCAACTAGAAGCCTGTATTAGACAAGAATGGGACAACATTCCTATTCCTAAACTTCAGCAACTTGTCTCCTCAGTCCCCAGACGTTTGCAGACTGTTATAAAAAGAAGAGGGGATGCCACACAGTGGTAAACATGGCCTTGTCCCAACTTTTTTGAGATGTGTTGATGCCATGAAATTTAAAATCAACTTATTTTTCCCTTAAAATTATACATTTTCTCAGTTTAAACATTTGATATGTCATCTATGTTGTATTCTGAATAAAATATTGAAATTTGAAACTTCCACATCATTGCATTCTGTTTTTATTCACAATTTGTACAGTGTCCCAACTTTTTTGGAATCGGGTTTGTATATATATATATATATATATATATACACATATAATTATATTATGTAATAAAACACTTACTTTGTGAAAGTAGAAGTCACCTCTAAAAAAGTACACTCCATCCAAAAACATCCCCTCTGCTTCAATGGATGAAACATCACTCTCTTTGTCAAAAATGTCATCTCTGTCATGCCGAGCACATTGTTCAACAACTTAGTGCAAAAAGTAAGTTTTTCTCATTCTCTTTATTCGCCATAATTAGCCTATAATGATCGTTTAACTGTAAACTCTCACGGCGCGCATGATTACGCACCCGGACGCTTGAGTCACTCTAATCTGTGCACACACTTTAGAGCTTGCTAGCTTGAGCCGACCCCCTAATGCGTCGAATCCATCTGTTCAGAAGCTCATTGGCTATCAGATACAACAGTCATTTGCAGACTCTAATGCAATTGGATCGATATACTGCCTGTCAAAGACAGGCGGCCCCATCTCCAATGCTGGACGCTCTTTGGCTACCGCTGACTGCAGACCCCTCTAAGATGCACCAATTGGCTCAAATAGTGTGTCAGTAAAAAAGGCAGAGTTCAGCTGCCATTTTGACACCCGAAACTCTGCTTTGTTTACATGTGAACAAACGATACATTATAGAAAATGCAGAAGAATTGATATCTCCGTCAGCTAATTTGAAATAATACTACTACATTCCGTGGATGTTTATCAACAAATGCATGTGTTATGGACTAAATATTGCACTGGATTGGATAGCCTGACCCCTGTACAGTGTAACAACACAATTTATGTTGAAATTTGATGGATCAGTGAACTATCAGGAGGCTTCACACTCCTTCAGAATTCCTTCAGTTTTGCTGTTGTTTATTTAGTTGTTGGTGGTCTGACAAAGACACTGATTGTACCTGCTGTGTTGATTGTATCTTAAAATGGTTTACATCGTTCGAATCACAAGAATCTCAGCTTTCCAAGGATATATGATATATTCAGCTTTTTGTTTTTTGAGATGCACTGTATGTGTGTGTATCTATATACATAATACATCTACACAGAAAACACACATATTCTATGCAAACAGAAACTTTTTTGTTTGCGATTGATCATTTGACAGCACTAATAATAACAATATAAAACATCCTTTAAATGTTTGTGTATAACTTGATACTTTTTGCTACATTCCTTTAGTGATGATATTTATAGTATTTAATCATAAATGTTGGTTCTGTTTAAGGCCTATTTCAGATTAGGACTGTAACATTTTTTAAAAAATTCGAATTTCAAATATTCGTCGAATTTAAAGTAAAAATCTACATTCAAATGTAAAATGCTGCATTCGAGTTTTAGGCGTCCGTCAGGCAGCTTGGCACACGAGATGCGATGGCGAGGTGTCGTTGCATTTCAATGCTTTTGTTTTTAGCCTGTCCAGTTGAACCCACTTGATGCGGTGCTGCACATTCAAAATATTGTGGAAAAAGAGAACATCAATGTGGAGAAGATGTAGTTTACCTCAAAACTGAAACCAAGCCGTTCACACAGAACGCATATTTATTGCGTTTTCTAGAGGGACATCTATAATCGTTGCACTTGCGTCTCACACACAAGAGAGCCCAAAGCCATGCCAAATTCATGTAAATTCAACTTAAAAAAAAACATGTAATTACTAGATTAAGAAATTAGCTTGCTAGCGAACGTGCATATTAACAGTGTAAACATGAACCTTGCTATCATATGATTAAATGTTAATAAATTAGGTGTATCAGCAATGATAAATCTTTGAGTATAAAGCGGCTCTGACAGAAAGGCTGCGTGTGCCCTGACAGAGACGTGCTGTTTGAGCTATGTGCTCTTTTCCTAAGTACATTACTTACATTTCACAGGTATATTCTCCATCTGTAAATGGTAGAAAGCCATGGAAATATTTCCATTTCGCTGCAGACGTGCATGATCTTTTGCTTTGCGATTCTCCGCTAAACTTCACAGACTTGGTTCTGAATGCGTGCCACCGCGCGCATGCGCACCAAACAGACAGAGCACAATGAAATAGGAGCGCAATAACTCAGACTAAAATATACATTTTGCTGAAATGTTTGTAGTTGGACATTTTAAATCTACAAGTAAGTGTATTTGTATGATAGCACTAACTGTAAATGGCCTTTTTACTCAATTAGCCTAGTCTGTGCTTTTTATTTTTATTTTTATTTTTTGTTAAGTAAATCTAATTTTGCTTTGAAAGCATTATTTTTGTTTTTAGATTTCAATGTTATAATGTAATGTGATTTTAAAAATTTTTGCACATTATATATGCCTACATGGTTGCATTCACTTTATTTATGTTTAATCCAAATACAAAATATCGAGATATGTACCGTATACCTCAAATCAGCTAAAAAATACAGATATATAAATTTTTGCTCATATTGCCCAGCATCCTTTGAAGAAACGTGCATTTAGTAATATTTTGCTCGATGCGCCCTCTTGTGGCACCAGAGAAGCCAAAAGCTTTTTTCCCTAACTGAATATATGCGTTTTAAATTCGAATATAATTTGAATTGTGCTAATATTTTTGTAAAAAAAATCTAATTTAGTTTTTCAGCCAATTTGACGGCCCTAATTCAGATCAAACTCCAAGCGTGTAAAAAAAGACATCTACAATGTCAAGATGAGGAACTGGAGCATCTTTACCGCACAAATGATGACGAGGTACGACACTCTTATTTTAATTAATCTTATTGTGCTCAGTGAATATATAATGTTTCTACATGGACATTAAGCTAATTTGTGTTTTGTTTTGTAGTTTTCTGAAGTATAGTTTCGTCTGTCCCGTCTGACCAACAAACACCTTTTCAAAAGCCAAAGACAAGACTTGGACAAATATAATCAAGAGTAACTCATCTCATTCAGTCTAACAGACGTATATTTGTATAAATAATCACAGAAAAATACATTTGATTGACTGATGTGTATTATCTGAAAATGAAATATTATCAATATTTTTTCACCATTACTTCTTTTAACTTTTCAGTATATACAAATAAATACTAAATACTAAATAAATATAAAGATAAATACTCATTTGTTTGTTCTAAATTGTGTGTGTGTGTGTGTGTGTGTGTGTGTGTGTGTGTGTGTGTGTGTGTGTGTGTGTGTGTGTGTGCAACTATAGCATATGTTGGGGACAATTTTGCACCTAGAAGAGAGTTAAATCTGATGAAACCTCCCAAAACCTTCATCAGGTATCATTTGTAAAAATGGTTTAAAAACAAAGTAGGTTAAATTAAGTATTTTGACAATTACAAAAATATCAATATCTGTTCTGTATATAAAACAATAATAGTCTATGCAACGTCCCCATTTGGACAGCTAAGAAAATGTTTGTGTGCTGATGTTAATATGCAGATTGTGTGTTTATGAACTGTGTAAATAATTTATTCTTGTATTTCATTGTCAATCAATAATCTGTGTAGCACATTTGATGGATATAACTTGACTTGTGTAATGCGGAGTGCTGCAGTCAATGTAATGTCTCTTCATTGTTTTGCTGCAGTCGTCTGCTCGGAGTCAGTTTTTTTCCGTTGTGGGTTAGTTGGCTTCAACTCTGGTCTGGTTCATTTGTCAAGCTCGTGTAAAGTCACACATTGTGGAAAACATCAGCACACGGGCCTCTGCTATCTTCCTCTTCTCATCTGTTCCACTTCATCACTATTAAGTGTGTTTGCTGGTCTCCTATTTATTCTGAAATTTCTGAACTATTTTACTGCGTATCATTTCAACAAACACAAAATGAGGACGGAGCAGCTTGTAGTCTTCGGTAAGCTACTCAGTTTTTATGATTGTGTTCACTTTGTCACGATTAGATAGTTTTACAAGATGAATCTGTTCTTCAGAATAATCTGAATGATCTGTGTGTTTCTTCACAGGTCTGCTGGTGTGTCTAACCACAGAGAGTTTATCAGATAAACGGGTGAATTTAGGAGAAAACGTGACTTTAGACTGTCAGATTGGTGTAAATGATGTTTATTGGGTTTTCCAGAAACTGACAGATTCTCCGGTGCTGATTCTGCGAACTTTCTCAAAAGACTCTACATCATCGCTTATACAAGACCAAAGACTGAAAGACAAATATTCAACATTAACTTTTAGTCGTTTATTTATTAGTAACATAACTATTAATGAATTAGGAATATATTATTGTGTAAAACGAAATAAAACTCTACAGATCAGCAATGGCACCAGACTTTACATCAATGGTAAGTATTTTTTAAACACATTTACAGTTGACACAAAACGTATGAATATATTTATAACTATAAATTATCCAAAAATGATTTGTTATATGTGTTACTGCAATAAATCATATTTGGCATTAAAACCATAAAACTGATAAGAGTTCTTCTACTTAAACAGAATCTGCCCCAGATAATAAACAAACCGAAGACAAACATCAGGAACAACCATGTGAGAAAACATTTGAGTTTCCCAAGATTTTGACTGTTACATCCATCCTACTGAATATTGTGATGTTTTTGGCAATAATAGGTGAGATTTCAGGTTTCTACATGTGTATAATATAATATATTTCTTTCAAATGCTTAATACTACATCCCTTTAACGATCGATTGTACAATGTTTAATCCTAAATGTTGGTGCTGTTTAAGGCCTATTTCAGATCAAACTTCAAGCGTGTAAAAAAAGACGCCAACAATGTCAAGATGAGGAACTGGAGCATGTTTACAGCACAAATGATGACGAGGTACGACACTCTTATGAAACTTTCTTAACAATATATATAGATTTCTTTTTGATTAGTAACTCCATTTTCTTTTCTTTTTTTACTATTCTGTAGTTTTCTGAAGTGGAGTTTCATCTGTCTTGCCCGGCCAACAACACTTTTGTTCCTTTTCCAAAACCCAAAAACAAAACCTAGACAAACATAATCAATCTGTGTAAATCATACAGTCTAATGGAAATATATTCAGCTAAATAATGAAAGTAAAATACTCTTGGCTTGCTTGTTGCTTTTTTTCAGTTTGATTGGTGTTTGTAGAATTGTATGTAGGCTAATGCTAAATTCTCAAGCTCTTTCCAGCATGGCTTTCATGGTTCTTGTCTTGTGATTCAATTCTTAAGAATTAAATGTTGATAAGTTGTTTTTAGTATTATTATTATTGATATATGAGTATATATTAAAAGATGAGTTCAACTAAAAATAAATAATTGTCATCATTCATTCACTCACTCACTCTTGTGTTGTAACAAACCCATTTTACTTTCTTCCACTGAACAAAATTAAAAAGGATAATAAATATTAGACTCACTTACGCACCTGCCATCTGTCTTCAGTTTAGACATGATGAGAGGCGCTCATACTGCTTATAAACTGAAAACTTCCTCCAGGTTTTTTTGACTCGGATGTCTTATAAACTCACCGGCCACTTTATTAGGTACACCTGTTCAATTGCTTGGTAATGTGTGGGGGATATTTTCTTGGCACACTTTCGTCCCCTTAGTACCAATTGAGCATCGTTTAAACGCCACAGCCTTCCTGAGTATTGTTGCTGACCATGTCCATCCCTTTATGACTACAGTGTACCCATCTTCTGATGCTACTTCCAGCAGGATAATGCACCATGTCACAAAGCTCAAATCATCTCAGACTGGTTTCTTGAACATGACAATGAGTTCACTTTACTCAAATGGTCTCCACAGTCACCAGATCTCAATCCAATAGAGCACCTTTGGGATGTGGTGGAATGGGAGATTCACGTCATGAATGTGCAACCGACAAATCTGCAGCAACTGCGTGATGCTATAAAGTCAATATGGACCAAAATCTCTGAGGAATGTTTTCAACACCTTGTTGAATCTATGACACGAAGAATTAAGGCCGTTCTGAAGACAAAAGGGGGTCCAACCCGGTAGTAGCAAGATGTACCTAATAAAGAGGCCAGTGAGTGTGTTATGTTTGTTTGTTTGTATACAAACAGAGCAATGTTTTATATCTGCATGTTCAGTGTCGAGAAAGCGTTTTTTTTTTTGCCTTCAAATGGTGACAGCGCCCTCTACAAGCTGATTTCAGAAGCACAGTTTGATGTGGTAAACTTAAAGGGACAGTTCACCCAAAAATGAAAATTCGGTCATCATTTATTCACCCAGTAGTTCCAAACCTGTATGAATGTATTTGTTCTGCTGAACTCAAAGGTAGATATTCTGAAGAATGTGGGAAACAGAGCAGTTCTGGGGCACCATTGACTCTCAAAATATTTTTTTTCCAATGGAAGTCAATGGTGGCCCAAAACAGCCTGGTTACAAACATTCTTCAGAATATCTTCCTTTGAGTTCAGCAGAACAAATACATTCATACAGGTTTGGAACTACTGGGTGAATAAATGATGACCGAATTTTCATTTTCATTCGGGCTGAGTGATCCGGCTGCTCTCGAAACGCTCTGGCGGTACTTTGATGCCACACGTGACATGAAGTCGAACACACCTATTTACTCTCCTAACTGATCATGTGACATTCTGGATGTAACAAACAAGACTTATGACTTCTGACAAGACTTTTTGTCAGAAACTCTCCTCTTTTTTACTATGCGTAATCAGAGTTTTCTTAAAACGATGTATCTATTCTGTATTAATTTTATTGCACAAAGTCCATATTTGGTATCTGAGAGGTGACTGACAGTATGCAGTATAGTGTTTACTCATTCAGTCCGACTTAAATAAATATGGACTTCTTTTGTAATAATTCATCTGAATCATTATATGATCAAAAGTTATGTCTTTTGGGCCATGAAGGTCACTAATGCAGTATCCACTAACTCTTATGTATGTTTAACATTTATAATAATTTTTAGGGTTTATAGCACCATCAGTCACTATGTGTTTTTAAGTTTCTAGAATTATCGGTACTGTTAGCATATCAGAACCTGTAGAAAGGATGTCAACCGGTCATCCATATGACTGTAAGTATAGTGTTTCTGTATTCTAAGTTAGTTTGAGGATGGTTTATCTTACTCATTTTCTACAGCCTTTGGAAGCATGGAGAATTCTGTCTTCAGTTCTCTCTGGGGTTTAACTGTAATTTCCCTACTCCCCTTAAATACTATAGTGACAGCAAGTTGTCTGGTTAGTTCAAGTTCAACTGCATCTTTGTGGGAGTGGTTTCCTTTTATTTCTTAAGTTCTGCATCACTTCTGCTCAGATTAATAATAAAGTTAACACCTTACTGCATATAACAACCACAGAGTGAGGACGGTGCAACTTTACTCTTCTGTAAACCATGCATGCAACATTTTGTTCTGTTTTTATTATGGCCGTCATGTGTTGAATTGCTGTGTAAATAGAAATAATCTGAATAATCTGTGTGTTTCTGTGTAGGTCTGCTGCTGGTGTGTCAAACTGCTGAGAGTTTAACTGATAAACAGGTGAATTTAGGGTAAAATGTGACTTTACACTGTCCGATTGACGTAAAAGACATTAATTGGGTTTTCCAGAAACTGACACATTCTCCAGTGTGGATACTGTGAACTGTCTCATCAGAATATACATCATCTCTTTTGTACAATGAATGATTCAAAGACAAATATTCATCTCAAACTTTGAGCCGTTTATTTATTAGTAATGTAACTATTGATGAATTAGGAACATTTTATTGTGCAAAAACAGGCACATTATACAGCTCAGTGATGGTATTAGACTTGATATCAATGGTGAGTTGATGGTCAATGGTCTTCATAAGTCAGTTTGAGTCTGAGGGTTGTACCAATGATTCGCTCAGCAGTCCGGACTACACTCCGTAGTCTTCTGAGGTCAGATTTGGTAGCTGAGCTGAACCGGACAGATATTGACGTGCAGAGGACGGATGCAATGATGGCAGAGTAGAACTGTTTCAGCAGCTCCTGTGGCAGGTTGAACTTCCTCAGCTGGTGAAGAAAGTACAACCTCTTCTGGGCCTTTTTCACCATGGACTCAACGTGATTGTCCCACTTCAGGTCCTGAGAGATGATGGTGCCCAGGAATCTGAATGACTCCACTGCAGCCACAGTGCTGTTCATGATGGTGAGTGGTGGGGGGGGGGTGTTCTCCTGAAGTTCACAAATTTGAAAATAAATAAACATATTGGGATAGAATATCCCAATAATAATGCCCCAATAATATTTGCATATGATATTATAAAACATTAAACTATGAACTGACTTTTGTAATAAATATGTTCACTAACCTAAATCAATGATAATATGTGCTGTCCCAATCACCCAAATGTTACCAAAAAAAATAGTTTTGGCTCAGTTTACAGAAAAGTGTACTTCACACATCCTTTCATTATGATATAACATTGTTTCCTCTTCAAATGTGTAGTTAACATCTTCAGTATTGCAGAAATATATCATGTGTTGGGCTGATCCTTTAAATTCATGGCAAGAAACCTTGCACATGATAGAATTTCAAAAACTGTCCCAATCACCCTTAATTCACCCTAGTGAATTAAATGCAATATATGTGAAATACACAGAAACGATTTTATGAGCAAGATAAATAAGATTTATATACTGCTTAAAACAGCGCAATCTGTTCAAGAATGAAGTTCAGCATAAACATAGGCTAAACAGGCACGTGCAAGGTCGGGCATTGGGGGCTCAAGCCCCTGCCCTTTTTCAACATTATTTATAAGTGCCCTTCTCAGACAAATAGCAATGATATTGTAGTCAATAAAACAAAATGCGTTTGAATTATAATTAACATGACAATGTGTACAAAATGGTAACTAATCGCTCAAAAGTTTGAAAATTCCTGTTTATTTATCTGTCAATCTGAGGCGTTGCTATGGGTGGCATGCGTTTTGATTGACTGACTGATATTCCATATTCTGTTCAGAGGCTCTCAAGCCTGAATTCATTCTAATATGCTGATCTATTATCAATATTGGTAATATATTCACGCCAAGGGTAAAATTACAACAATTTAAAGTAACAAAAAGCTTCATAGGTCTTTCTTGCTTTTTTGTTCTTAATTTTATCTAATGTAGTACCATATTGTTTAATCTCTTTTATAAAATGTTCAAAGTTAGGCTTAATGTGATATATTCCAAGTAAACTCAGATTTGTGAGCAGTATTTTTTTATTTTTTTTATTGCTGAAATCAAGAACATACAAAACAGTACAAGATACAGAATATCCACATAACATTTGAACAGACAACAACAAAATAAAACAGTACAAAAATAAATAAAATATACTTAAAGAAATAAAGGGAAATAATTAATTTAAATAAATACATAAAATGAATAATAACAAATGCAATAAAGGGCCATTGTTTCACATAATATTCCCTACACAAGAACTTTGAATACAGTGCAAATTCTGGCAAAAGCTTCAACTTAACAAAAGCATCGATATCATACCAAAATTCCTGAGTGTATTTGTGAGCAGTATTGGACTTGAAGATGTGAGAAACTCTTCAACCACCACCAGTGTGCAGCATCTACTTGGATGATGCGACGACTGCCACAGGACAATGGCGCCAGTGCACTCACCACACACCAGCTACAGGTGGAGAGGAGAGAGAGTCATGGAGCCATTCAAGTGGATGGGGATTATTAGAATTTGGCCAGGACACCGGGGTTACACCCCTACTCTTTTCGAGAAGTGCCATGGGATTTTTAATGACCACAGAGGGCCAAGACCTCGGTTTAACATTTCATCCGAAAGACAGTTTTGTTATTAAAAATACAAATTCTCCTGCATTTGAGTCCTCACCTCATCACTCCTCACGCACCCTGACAGAACGGATCAGCCTTCTGAGGACTCAGCGGAGAATTAGCCAGCAAAGATGGGTCCGGCGGGTAAGCTCTTCAATATCAGTCAGGGAGACGGGAAAATTGAGGAGTACGCCAGGCACTTCTTGGGAGTCGGTCGGCGACGGAGAAGACCTGCCTCATGGTCATCTTCTGGGGAGGCCTGGCCGAGCCTTTCAAATCCCGGATGCCTTAATGGGTCCCAGAGGAGTCGCTGGAGGACCATATCAACCTGGCTCTGAATTTAAGTGGCTTAGCTTTCAGGGTGGAGTTAGCTACGAAGCCCGCTCCAGTCCAGGAGCCCACAGAGTCCGCTCCAGAGCCCGCTCCGTTCCGTGAGCCCACAGAGTCCGCTCCAGAGCCCGCTCCGTTCTGTGAGCCCACAGAGTCCGCTCCAGAGCCCGCTCCGTTCCGTGAGCCCACAGAGTCCGCTCCAGAGCCCGCTCCGTTCCGTGAGCCCACAGAGTCCGCTCCAGAGCCTGCTCCGCTCCAGAGCCTGCTCCGTTCCGTGAGCCCACTTCAGAGCCCGCTCCGCTCCATTCCGTGAGCCCACTCCAGAGCCTGCTCCGTTCCGTGAGCCCACTCCAGAGCCCGCTCCGTTCCGTTCCATGAGCCCACTCCAGAGCCCGCTCCGTTCCGTTCCGTGAGCCCACTCCAGAGCCCGCTCCGTTCCGTTCCGTGAGCCCACTCCAGAGCATGCTCCGTTCCGTGAGCCCACTCCAGAGCCCGCTCCGTTCCGTTCCGTGAGCCCACTCCAGAGCACGCTCCGTTCCGTGAGCCCACTCCAGAGTCCGCTCCGTTCCGTTCCGTGAGCCCACTCCAGAGCCCGCTCCGTTCCGTTCCGTGAGCCCACTCCAGAGCATGCTCCGTTCCGTGAGCCCACTCCAGAGCCCGCTCCGTTCCGTGAGCCCACTCCAGAGCCTGCTCCGTTCCGTTCCGTGAGCCCACTCCAGAGCCTGCTCCGTTCCGTGAGCCCACTCCAGAGCCCGCTCCGTTCCGTTCCGTGAGCCCACTCCAGAGCCTGCTCCGTTCCGTGAGCCCACTCCAGAGCCCGCTCCGTTCCGTTCCGTGAGCCCACTCCAGAGCCCGCTCCGTTCCGTTCCGTGAGCCCACTCCAGAGCCCGCTCCGTTCCGTTCCGTGAGCCCACTCCAGAGCATGCTCCGTTCCGTGAGCCCATTCCAGAGCCCGCTCCGTTCCGTTCCGTGAGCCCACTCCAGAGCCTGCTCCGATCCGTGAGCCCACTCCAGAGCCTGTTCCGTTCTGTGAGCCCACTCCAGAGCCCGCTCCGTTCCGTTCCGTGAGCCCACTCCAGAGCCTGCTCCGTTCCGTGAGCCCACTCCAGAGACCGCTCTGTTCCGTGAGGTTGTGTCACGGTCCTGCTGGTGTGCCCTGACCAGGCACAAGATGTCCCTGTATGTTGAGCACATGGCTTGTTTTTTGTTGTTGGTGCCATGTGCTCTCCTGTCTATTGTCTGTCCCCTCCCATCTTGTTACCCAATCATTGTTTCAGTTGCTCCACCTGGGTCTCCCTCGTTACCCTCATTTGTCTCCCTATTTAGCCTCCTGGTGTCTGTAGTCCTGTGCTGATCTGTTGTTCTACATCGTGTGAGTTTCATGTTTGCCTGTTCTCTGGTTCACTGCCTGCCTGCCTGCCTTTCCCCTTCGGGGTGGTTTTTGTTTATCTTTGTTTTATTTTGGTATTAAAAAGACTAATTCTCCTGCATTTGAGTCCTCACCTCATCACTCCTCACGCACCCTGACAAGATGACTATAACATAAGCATTAGAATGATTTCTGAAGGATATGACACATAAGACTTAAATATTGGCTGCTAAAATGTCAGCTTTGCCATTATTGAAATAACTTGTATTTTTAAATACATTCAAATAGATAGTTATTTTAAATGGTAATCATTTCTGCATGTCTTTCATGTTTCTCGTATCTCATGCAGACTCGTGCTCTCTTAGCTGCCGCTCTCTTGTGCTTCAGTTATTGACTCTATTTACTCAAAATGAAACCGGAATGAAACCGGACGTCTTCAGTATTAAAAGCAAGCCTTCAGTAAGTGGGCTCAGAAGTGTTCATCTTGTTGCTTGAGTGATTGTTTTGTGCACTGTAATCAATTTTAAGATAATAAATTGGTGTTATTTCTAAACATTTACATGAATGTAGGCAATGTAAGAAATATTATTACTTTTCTGTCTCGTTCTTAGCTGCTTGCTAACAGTTTTTTTGTGGGGCTTTGCCTTTTACATTTTTTGCTTTGCCAGCAAGAAGAAAGCTATAGCAGGCAAAAAGACAATATTATTGTGCGGACAATATTTAGCGACATTTATGATATCTAGGCCGATATATAATTAGTTTTGGGGGTATAACTCATAAGTAATGTGAGTCATGTAATTAGATGACTTTAAAGGAAAGAAACCAAAATGTGCTGACATGCTCATTTTGGTATTTGATGAAATATGCTCTGGACACTGTGTGTCCACATCTGGAGCTTGCACAACTGTTTAGGGTAAATGAATCACCCAAATCCACTACTTAATGGAACTGAATTGCATCACTTCCTCATAAAAGTGCGTTTGTCTTGGACTAAACTAAACACATCTTCGTCATTTACACATAGTGACAACAACAAAACAACATATAATAGGGTAAAAGTTATAAATGAATTAGAAAAACTGGACTTTTACATTTTATAATATTTGAACATTTCCCGTTTGATTTACTAAACTTTTACTGAAGTAAAACGTTCCTCTCAGCCTATAGATGATTGCTTTTATTTTCTATTATAGTTTTGTCTCTCATATATCTGTTAATTTGATCTGGAATGAGTAGCAATTGCTACCAGAAAGTTATTTTTAAACTCTTTAAAAATCATTTGATGAAGCTACAAAAAAATATGCATGTTATTCACCAGTTTCTCCAAACTTATTTTGCTCTGTATTAGATTTTTTTTTAATTAAATCGCAATTTTGAACTGATTTTGAATGGAAGGTAAGATGCATATTTGGGCCTTGTTTTTTTTAAGTGAGACATCACTTACAGTAAACAGATCAGGTTGAACTTGTTTCATTTCAGTGAGTCATTTGGTTAATTTGATATTTTATGCAGCTCAGCAGCAGCACTTCCTCTATAAGGCACTATAAACTTCAACCTGAACACAAGATCAACCTGAAGATGCTCAACAAGCTGAAGAATGAAGCCGCTGCTGCTGTCGCTGCTCTGTAAGGTTATTTCTGTGTGATTGAGAGGGATTCTGTCCTGATCAGATGATCTGAATGATCTGTTTTCTGTTTCTTCAGGTCTGTTTGTGTGGAGTCAGTCCACAGAAGCTTTAACTGATCAGCAGGTGGTTTTAGGACAGACTGTGACTTAAGCCTGTGAGTACAGATTAAAAGGCATTATTTGGTTTGTGATGAAACTGCCAGCTCGTTCGATGATGATACTGAGAACATTTGCATCCAGTGATGATACTGAGACTGATTATTACCAAGAAAAATATTTTTTTCAACAAATATTTAGAAGGAAACAGGAGTGAATTAGTAATTAATAATGTCAGTGTTGATGATTTAGGGATTTATTACTGTATAAAAGCAGGCTTTTCTCAACAGATCAGTGACGGTATCAGACTGCACACCACTGGTAAGTGACAAACTGCAATACATTTATATAAATATTACTGCGATCTAAATGGCAAGAATAAATATCTTTAGTATAAAAATTTTAGTAATCCAAGCAATGCATTAAATAAGTCTCTTTTGTGCTTTCCTACAGAAATATGTCTTTATTAAATGTGAATAAGCAGCTAATGTAAGATTTGTTTTATTATTAATTTAGAAGTCTGACACGTTTGGTGAGTGTGACAGAGGAATAACATCCTTTCAGATCCTGAATATCTACAAGTTCATGAAACAGCTTCATAAGATTGTGTTGATTCATCGCTGTTTGCTTCAAATGATCAGAATCGAGAGCTGCTTGAACATGTAATGAAATTATGATTCTCAAAGACTTTAAAACATGATTTGCTCTTGTCTGTTCACAATAAAAGATGACTCAAATCTGTCTGCATTTCAAATGTCAATCAAGTTTTATAATAACATTTTCTTTTGAATAAAGCAAATTTGTAATGTTTTTGTTTTGTTTATTTCTGTCTCTTTCGGAGTCATCAACGGGCTGATTTGAGTATTTGTGGGTTCATTCTCCAAATGCATTTTTTCCTTCATGGACCTTAAATACTTAACGGTTCCTGAAATGCTTTAATGACATAAGTTGTCTGGTCAGTTCAAGTTCAACCACATCTTCTTTCCAAGGGAGTGCTTTGATTTCTTACGTTCTGCAGCACTTCCGCTCAGATTCATAGTCAAATTAACCATCTTATAGTATATGAATTAAACAACCACAGAATGAGGACGGTGCAGCTTTTACTCTTTTCTTTTATTTATACGTGTATTTGCACAGGGACAATGCAATAAACATGATCCCAGTCACAGACTGGAAAAATGCACTGCATAAAGATATTATAGCAGGTGCTAATGCATCTCATGTCCCTAGAAAGGCTTTTCTTAAAAAATCATTACATGTATAAATAACAAAATTATTATAATTAAATAACTCTCAAAAAACGAATGTAACAAACCCTTCATATATAATCCTCAGCTGAAAGTGGAAGTTCATGCATGATTTTATTGTGATTATGTCATGATCAGATAGTGTTTATTTGTTGTCTAACACAAGCAATCTGAATGATCTGTGTGTTTCACAGAGATGAAAAGCATCGGTATGTAGTGATCTTGATGTAAAAGAGATTTATTGGGTTTTCCAGAAACGAACAGATTCTCCATTGCGTATACTGTGAACTTTCTCATCAGAATATATATCATCTCTTTAGACAAGTATTCATCTCTAACTTTCAGTGGTTTGTTGATTAGTAACATAACTAATTAAAGCTGCAAGCAGCGATGGAAGGGACCTCGCACCCGGCACCGCCAACCGGTGGCTTCAGAATGACAGGGAACAGTGAGCAATATGCATTTAAAAAGGTAAATATAGAGGAATACGTCAAAGTCATTTATAAGTTCCAAACCTGCTGCCAGCTGGTGGCGCTATGTCCATAACTGAACATTGGCATTTAGATGTCTTCAAACCAGTACTATTATCAAACATATGAAATTTGGGGCAGATTGAACATTGCATGTTTAAGTTAGTGTAAAACAAGCAATTTCCTGTAGCCAGCAGGTGGCGCTATGTCTATAACTAAACATTAGCACGTAGATGTCTTCAGGCCATGGCTCTTATCAACCATGTGAAGTTTGGGGCAGATCGGACATTTTATGGCTGAGTAACAACAGCTTCTATTCCCATGGCGAGATATCGAATTTTGTCACGCTGCCATGGACACGCCCATTAGCTCAAGCTCTTCGCAAATTAACATCACAAAGGCCTTTAGATTAGACTGAACTAAAAATTATGTTGATGTCATTACATTTCTAGGAGGAGTTAGTTGCAGAGTAAAACATATCACTTCCTGTTGCCAGCAGGTGGCGCTATGAAATTATATGAATGTGGTCACCTAGATCTCTTCAGGTCAGGAGTCTTATCAAACATGTGAATTTTGGTGCACATCGGACATTGCATGCCTGAGTTATAACAACTTCCTGTTTCATGGCGAAACATCGAAATTTGACAGGACGCCACGGACACGCCCTCCAATGAAAACTCTAGATCTTCGCAATTTAACGTCTCAAAGGGCTTTAGATTGCAATGACCAATTTTGGTGTTCATGCGAATAAATCTCTGGGAGGAGTTCGTTAAAGTATGACACCTGCAAATGGCAAAAATGTCACTAAATATGACGAGAAAATTCAAAATAACCGACTTCCTGTTGGGTTTCGGATTTCGTTCCAGGAGACTTTTTTGTAGGTATTGTTATGTTACATGAGTGTACCGATTTTCATACATGTACGTGAAACGTAGCCTGAGGGCTCTCCGCTGAATCAGTATAGGTGGCGCTGTCGAGCCATTTTGCCACACCTACTTCTGAAACACATATTCAGATGTGTTCAGGCCTGGATTCTTATCGAACATGTGAAGTCTGGGGCAGATCGAACATTGTATGGCTGAGTTACAACAACATTTATTCCCATGGCGAGACATCGAAATTTGACAGGACGCCACGGACACGCCCTCCCATGAAAACTCTAGATCTTCGCAATTTAACATCACAAAGGCCTTTAGGTTAGACTGACCTAAATATTATGTTGATGTCATTAAATTTGTAGGAGGAGTTAGTTACAGAGTAAAACATGTCACTTCCTGTTGCCAGCAGGTGGCGCTATTACTATAACTGAATATGGTCATGTAGATCTCTTCATATCAGGAGTCTTATCAAACATGTGAAGTTTGGTGCAGATCGGACATAGCATGCCTGAGTTATAACAACTTCCTGTTTCATGGCGAAACATCGAAATTTGAGAGGACGCCACGGACACGCCCTCCGATGAAAACTCTAGATCTTCGCAATTTAACGTCACAAAGGGCTTTAGATTGCAATGACCAATTTTGGTGTTCATCCGATTAAATCTCTGGGAGGAGTTCGTTAAAGTATGACACCTGCAAATGGCAAAAATGTCACTAAATATGACGAGAAAATTCAAAATAACCGACTTCCTGTTGGGTTTCGGATTTCGTTCCAGGAGACTTTTTTGTAGGTATTGTTATGTTACATGAGTGTACCGATTTTCATACATGTACGTGAAACGTAGCTCGAGGCGCACTCTGCTGAATATTTATAGGTGGCGCTGTCGAGCCATTTTGCCACACCTACTCCTGAAACCCATATCAGACGTAAATTTTCACCAGTTCTGATGCGTGTGCAAAGTTTCCTGACTTTTCGAGCATGTTTAGGCCCTCTAAAATGCGATTAAGTTTGGAGAAGAAGAATAATAATAATAATTAAAGCTGCAAGCAGCGATGGAAGGGACCTCGCACCCGGCACCGCCAACCGGTGGCTTCAGAATGACAGGGAACAGTGAGCAATATGCATTTAAAAAGGTAAATATAGAGGAATACGTCAAAGTCATTTATAAGTTCCAAACCTGCTGCCAGCTGGTGGCGCTATGTCCATAACTGAACATTGGCATTTAGATGTCTTCAAACCAGTACTATTATCAAACATATGAAATTTGGGGCAGATTGAACATTGCATGTTTAAGTTAGTGTAAAACAAGCAATTTCCTGTAGCCAGCAGGTGGCGCTATGTCTATAACTAAACATTAGCATGTAGATGTCTTCAGGCCATGGCTCTTATCAACCATGTGAAGTTTGGGGCAGATCGGACATTTTATGGCTGAGTAACAACAGCTTCTATTCCCATGGCGAGATATCGAATTTTGTCACGCTGCCATGGACACGCCCATTAGCTCAAGCTCTTCGCAAATTAACATCACAAAGGCCTTTAGATTAGACTGAACTAAAAATTATGTTGATGTCATTACATTTCTAGGAGGAGTTAGTTGCAGAGTAAAACATATCACTTCCTGTTGCCAGCAGGTGGCGCTATGAAATTATATGAATGTGGTCACCTAGATCTCTTCAGGTCAGGAGTCTTATCAAACATGGGAATTTTGGTGCACATCGGACATTGCATGCCTGAGTTATAACAACTTCCTGTTTCATGGCAAAACATCGAAATTTGACAGGACGCCACGGACACGCCCTCCAATGAAAACTCTAGATCTTCGCAATTTAACGTCTCAAAGGGCTTTAGATTGCAATGACCAATTTTGGTGTTCATGCGAATAAATCTCTGGGAGGAGTTCGTTAAAGTATGACACCTGCAAATGGCAAAAATGTCACTAAATATGACGAGAAAATTCAAAATAACCGACTTCCTGTTGGGTTTCGGATTTCGTTCCAGGAGACTTTTTTGTAGGTATTGTTATGTTACATGAGTGTACCGATTTTCATACATGTACGTGAAACGTAGCCTGAGGGCTCTCCGCTGAATCAGTATAGGTGGCGCTGTCGAGCCATTTTGCCACACCTACTTCTGAAACACATATTCAGATGTGTTCAGGCCTGGATTCTTATCGAACATGTGAAGTCTGGGGCAGATCGAACATTGTATGGCTGAGTTACAACAACATTTATTCCCATGGCGAGACATCGAAATTTGACAGGACGCCACGGACACGCCCTCCCATGAAAACTCTAGATCTTCGCAATTTAACATCACAAAGGCCTTTAGGTTAGACTGACCTAAATATTATGTTGATGTCATTAAATTTGTAGGAGGAGTTAGTTACAGAGTAAAACATGTCACTTCCTGTTGCCAGCAGGTGGCGCTATTACTATAACTGAATATGGTCATGTAGATCTCTTCATATCAGGAGTCTTATCAAACATGTGAAGTTTGGTGCAGATCGGACATAGCATGCCTGAGTTATAACAACTTCCTGTTTCATGGCGAAACATCGAAATTTGAGAGGACGCCACGGACACGCCCTCCGATGAAAACTCTAGATCTTCGCAATTTAACGTCACAAAGGGCTTTAGATTGCAATGACCAATTTTGGTGTTCATCCGATTAAATCTCTGGGAGGAGTTCGTTAAAGTATGACACCTGCAAATGGCAAAAATGTCACTAAATATGACGAGAAAATTCAAAATAACCGACTTCCTGTTGGGTTTCGGATTTCGTTCCAGGAGACTTTTTTGTAGGTATTGTTATGTTACATGAGTGTACCGATTTTCATACATGTACGTGAAACGTAGCTCGAGGCGCACTCTGCTGAATATTTATAGGTGGCGCTGTCGAGCCATTTTGCCACACCTACTCCTGAAACCCATATCAGACGTAAATTTTCACCAGTTCTGATGCGTGTGCAAAGTTTCCTGACTTTTCGAGCATGTTTAGGCCCTCTAAAATGCGATTAAGTTTGGAGAAGAAGAATAATAATAATAATTAAAGCTGCAAGCAGCGATGGAAGGGACCTCGCACCCAGCACCGCCAACCGGTGGCTTCAGAAAGACAGGGAACGGTGAGCAATATGCATTTAAAAAGGTAAATATAGAGGAACGTGTCATAGTCATTTATATGTGTCAAACCTGCTGCCAGCTGGTGGCGCTATGTCCATAACTGAACATTGGCATGTAGATGTCTTCATCCAGTACTTTAAAAAAACATATGAAGTTTGGTGCAGATTGGACGTTGCATGTTTAAGTTCATGTAAAACAAGTAATTTCCTGTTGCCAGCAGGTGGCGCTATGTCTATAACTGAACATTGTCACGTAGATGTCTTCAGGCCATGGCTCTTATCAAACGTGTGAAGTTTGGTGCAGATTGGACAATGCATGTTTAAGTTGGTGTAAAACAAGTAATTTCCTGTAGCCACCAGGTGGCGCTATGTCTATAACGAAACATTGTCACGTAGATGTCTTCAGGCCATGGCTCTTATCAAACGTGTGAAGTTTGGTGCAGATTGGACGTTGCATGTTTAAGTTCATGTAAAACAAGTAATTTCCTGTTGCCAGCAGGTGGCGCTATGTCTATAACTGAACATTGTCACGTAGATGTCTTCAGGCCATGGCTCTTATCAAACGTGTGAAGTTTGGTGCAGATTGGACAATGCATGTTTAAGTTGGTGTAAAACAAGTAATTTCCTGTAGCCACCAGGTGGCGCTATGTCTATAACGAAACATTGGCATGTAGATGTCTTCAGACAAATACTTTTATCAAACATATGAAGTTTGGTGCAGATTGAACATGGTATGTTTGAGTTAGTGTAAAGCATGATATATCCTGTTGTCAGCAGGTGGCGCTATGATTATATCAGATTTTTGGCCTTTAGGTGTTTTCAGGCCAGGACTCTTACTAAATATGTGAAGTTTGGTGCAGATTGGACATTGCATGTTTAAGATAGTGTAAAAGAAGTCATTTCCTGTTGCCAGCAGGTGGCGCTCTAATTATAATTAAATATTCATATTTAGATGTGTTCAGGCCTGGATTCTTATCGAACGTGTGAAGTCTGGGGCAGATCGGACATTGTATGGCTGAGTTACAACAACTTTTATTCCCATGGCGAGACATCGAAATTTGTGATGCCGCCATGGACACGCACTTAAACGAAAACTCTAGATCTTCACAATTTAACATCACAAAGACCTTTAGGTTAGTCTGACCTAAATATTATGTTGATGTCATTAAATCTCTAGGAGGAGTTAGTTACAGAGTAAAACATGTCACTTCCTGTTGCCAGCAGGTGGCGCTATGACTATAACTGAATATGGTCACTTAGATCTCTTCAGGTCAGGATTCTTATCAAACATGTGAAGTTTGGTGTAGATCGGACATAGCATGCCTGAGATATAACAACTTCCTGTTTCATGGCGAAACATCAAAATTTGACAGGACGCCACGGACACGCCCTCCGATGAAAACTATAGATCTTCGCAATTTAACGTCACAAAGGGCTTTAGATTGCAATGACCAATTTTGGTGTTCATCCGAATAAATCTCTGGGAGGAGTTCGTTAAAGTATGACACCTGAAAATGGCAAAAATGACACAAAATATGACGAGAAAATTCAAAATAGCCGACTTCCTGTTGGGTTTCTGATTTCGTACCTGGAGACTTTTTTGTAGGTATTGTTAAGTTACATAAGTGTACCGATTTTCGTACATGTACGTGAAACGTAGCTCGAGGCGCACTCCGCTGAATATTTATAGGTGGCGCTGTCGAGCCATTTTGCCACACCTACTTCTGAAACCCATATCAGACGTAAATTTTCACCAGTTCTGATGCGTGTGCAAAGTTTCCTGACTTTTCGAGCATGTTTAGGCCCTCTAAAATGCGATTAAGTTTGGAGAAGAAGAAGAAGAAGAAGAAGAAGAAGAATAAGAATAATAAACGGAGCAGATTCAATAGGGTCCTCGCACCATCGGTGCTCGGTCCCTAATTAAAGCTGCAAGCAGCGATGGAAGGGACCTCGCACCCGGCACCGCCAACCGGTGGCTTCAGAATGACAGGGAACAGTGAGCAATATGCATTTAAAAAGGTAAATATAGAGGAATACGTCAAAGTCATTTATAAGTTCCAAACCTGCTGCCAGCTGGTGGCGCTATGTCCATAACTGAACATTGGCATTTAGATGTCTTCAAACCAGTACTATTATCAAACATATGAAATTTGGGGCAGATTGAACATTGCATGTTTAAGTTAGTGTAAAACAAGCAATTTCCTGTAGCCAGCAGGTGGCGCTATGTCTATAACTAAACATTAGCACGTAGATGTCTTCAGGCCATGGCTCTTATCAACCATGTGAAGTTTGGGGCAGATCGGACATTTTATGGCTGAGTAACAACAGCTTCGATTCCCATGGCGAGATATCGAATTTTGTCACGCTGCCATGGACACGCCCATTAGCTCAAGCTCTTCGCAAATTAACATCACAAAGGCCTTTAGATTAGACTGAACTAAAAATTATGTTGATGTCATTACATTTCTAGGAGGAGTTAGTTGCAGAGTAAAACATATCACTTCCTGTTGCCAGCAGGTGGCGCTATGAAATTATATGAATGTGGTCACCTAGATCTCTTCAGGTCAGGAGTCTTATCAAACATGGGAATTTGGTGCACATCGGACATTGCATGCCTGAGTTATAACAACTTCCTGTTTCATGGCGAAACATCGAAATTTGACAGGACGCCACGGACACGCCCTCCAATGAAAACTCTAGATCTTCGCAATTTAACGTCTCAAAGGGCTTTAGATTGCAATGACCAATTTTGGTGTTCATGCGAATAAATCTCTGGGAGGAGTTCGTTAAAGTATGACACCTGCAAATGGCAAAAATGTCACTAAATATGACGAGAAAATTCAAAATAACCGACTTCCTGTTGGGTTTCGGATTTCGTTCCAGGAGACTTTTTTGTAGGTATTGTTATGTTACATGAGTGTACCGATTTTCATACATGTACGTGAAACGTAGCCTGAGGGCTCTCCGCTGAATCAGTATAGGTGGCGCGTCGAGCCATTTTGCCACACCTACTTCTGAAACACATATTCAGATGTGTTCAGGCCTGGATTCTTATCGAACATGTGAAGTCTGGGGCAGATCGAACATTGTATGGCTGAGTTACAACAACATTTATTCCCATGGCGAGACATCGAAATTTGACAGGACGCCACGGACACGCCCTCCCATGAAAACTCTAGATCTTCGCAATTTAACATCACAAAGGCCTTTAGGTTAGACTGACCTAAATATTATGTTGATGTCATTAAATTTGTAGGAGGAGTTAGTTACAGAGTAAAACATGTCACTTCCTGTTGCCAGCAGGTGGCGCTATTACTATAACTGAATATGGTCATGTAGATCTCTTCATATCAGGAGTCTTATCAAACATGTGAAGTTTGGTGTAGATCGGACATAGCATGCCTGAGTTATAACAACTTCCTGTTTCATGGCGAAACATCGAAATTTGAGAGGACGCCACGGACACGCCCTCCGATGAAAACTCTAGATCTTCGCAATTTAACGTCACAAAGGGCTTTAGATTGCAATGACCAATTTTGGTGTTCATCCGATTAAATCTCTGGGAGGAGTTCGTTAAAGTATGACACCTGCAAATGGCAAAAATGTCACTAAATATGACGAGAAAATTCAAAATAACCGACTTCCTGTTGGGTTTCGGATTTCGTTCCAGGAGACTTTTTTGTAGGTATTGTTATGTTACATGAGTGTACCGATTTTCATACATGTACGTGAAACGTAGCTCGAGGCGCACTCTGCTGAATATTTATAGGTGGCGCTGTCGAGCCATTTTGCCACACCTACTCCTGAAACCCATATCAGACGTAAATTTTCACCAGTTCTGATGCGTGTGCAAAGTTTCCTGACTTTTCGAGCATGTTTAGGCCCTCTAAAATGCGATTAAGTTTGGAGAAGAAGAAGAATAATAATAATAATAATAATAATAAACGGAGCAGATTCAATAGGGTCCTCTGCACCATCGGTGCTCGGTCCCTAATTAAAGCTGCAAGCAGCGATGGAAGGGACCTCGCACGGCTCACCGCCGACCGGTGGCTTCAGAAAGACAGGGAACGGTGATCAATATGCATTTAAAAAGGTAAATATAGAGGAATGTGTCATAGTCATTTATACGTTTCAAACCTTCTGCCAGCTGGTGGCGCTATGTCCATAACTGAACATTAACATGTAGATGTCTTCAGTCTAGCACTTTTATCAAACATATGAAGTTTGGTGCAGATTGAACATGGTATGTTTGAGTTAGTGTAAAGTCTGGCATATCCTGTTGTCAACAGGTGGCGCTATGATTACATCTGAATATTGGCCTTTAGATGTCTTCAGGCCAGGACGCCTACCAAATATGTCAAGTTTGGTGCAGATTGGACATTGCATGTTTAAGTTAGTGTAAAACAAGTCATTTCCTGTAGCCAGCAGGTGGCGCTATGTATTTATATGAATATGGTCACTTAGATCTCTTCAGGTCAGGAGTCTTATCAAGCTGTGAAGTTTGGGGCAGATCGGACATTTTATGGCTGAGTAACAACAACTTTTATTCCCATGGCGAGACATCGAAATTTGTGATGCCGCCAAGGACACGCCCATTAGCGAAAACTCAAGCTCTTCGCAATTTAACATCACAATGGCCTTTAGATTAAACTGACCTAAATATTATGTTGATGTCATTAAATCTCTAGGAGGAGTTAGTTACAGAGTAAAACATGTCACTTCCTGTTGCCAGCAGGTGGCGCTATGACTATAACTGAATATGGTCACTTAGATCTCTTCAGGTCAGGTTTTTATCAAACATGTGAAGTTTGGTGTAGATCGGACATAGCATGCCTGAGATATAACAACTTCCTGTTTCATGGCGAAACATCAAAATTTGACAGGACGCCACGGACACGCCCTCCGATGAAAACTCTAGATCTTCGCAATTTAACGTCACAAAGGGCTTTAGATTACAATGACCAATTTTGGTGTTCATCCGAATAAATCTCTGGGAGGAGTTCGTTAAAGTATAACACCTGAAAATGGCAAAAATGACACAAAATCTGACGAGAAAATTCAAAATAACCGACTTCCTGTTGGGTTTCTGATTTCGTACCTAGAGACTTTTTTGTAGGTATTGTTAAGTTACATGAGTGTACCGATTTTCGTACATGTACGTGAAACGTAGCTCGAGGCGCACTCCGCTGAATATTTATAGGTGGCGCTGTCGAGCCATTTTGCCACACCTACTCCTGAAACCCATATCAGACGTAAATTTTCACCAGTTCTGATGCGTGTGCAAAGTTTCCTGACTTTTCGAGCATGTTTAGGCCCTCTAAAATGCGATTAAGTTTGGAGAAGAAGAATAATAATAATAATAATTAAAGCTGCAAGCAGCGATGGAAGGGACCTCGCCCGGCTCACCGCCGACCGGTGGCTTCAGAAAGACAGGGAACGATGAGCAATATGCATTTAAAAAGGTAAATATAGAGGAATATTTCAAAGTCATTTATATGTACCAAACCTGCTGCCTGCTGGTAGCGCAACTTCCATAACTGAACATTAACATGTCGATGTCTACAGGTTAGAACTTTGATCAAACATATGAAGTTTGGTGAAGATTGAACAGTGCATGTTTAAGCTAGTGTAAAACAAATAATTTCCTGTAGCCAGCAGGTGGCGCTATGTCTTTAACTAAACATTGGCATGACGTCTTCAGGCCAAGGCTCTTATAAAACCTGTGAAGTTTGGGGCAGATTCGACATTGCATGCTTAAGTTAGTGTAAAACAAGAAATTTCCTGTTGACAGCAGGTGGCGCTATATATTTAACTGAACATTGGCATGTAGATGTCTTCATCCAGTACTTTTAAAAAACTTATGAAGTTTGGTGCAGATTGGACATTGCATGTTTAAGTTAGTGTAAAATAAGTAATTTCCTGTTGCCAGCAGGTGGCGCTATGTCTATAACTAAAAAATTGGCACGTAGATGTCTTCAGGGCATGGCTCTTATCAAACGTGTAAAGTTTGGTGCAGATTGGACATTGCATGTTTAAGTTAGTGTAAAACAAGTAATTTCCTGTTGCCAGCAGGTGGCGCTATGAATTTATATGAATATTGTCACTTAGATCTTTTCAGGTCAGGAGTCTTGTCAAACATGTGAAGTTTGGCAAAGATTGGACAATGCATGTTTAAGTTGGTGTAAAACAAGTAATTTTCTGTTGCCAGCAGGTGGCGCTATGTCTATAACTGAACATTGTCACGTAGATGTCTTCAGGCCATGACTCTTATCAAACGTGTGAAGTTTGGTGCAGATTGGACAATGCATGTTTAAGTTGGTGTAAAACAAGTAATTTCCTGTAGCCACCAGGTGGCGCTATGTCTATAACTAAACATTGGCATGTAGATGTCTTCAGACCAATACTTTTATCAAACATATGAAATTTGGTGCAGATTGAACATGGTATGTTTGAGTTAGTGTAAAGCATGATATATCCTGTTGTCAGCAGGTGGCGCTATGATTATATCTAATTTTTGGCCTTTAGGTGTTTTCAGGCCTGGACTCTTACCAAATATGTGAAGTTTGGTGCAGATTGGACATTGCATGTTTAAGATAGTGTAAAATAAGTCATTTCCTGTTGCCAGCAGGTGGCGCTCTAATTATAATGAAATATTCGTATTTAGATGTGTTCAGGCCTGGATTTTTATCGAACGTGTGAAGTCTGGGGCAGATCGGACATTGTATGGCTGAGTGACAACAACTTTTATTCCCATGGCGAGACATTGAAATTTGTGATGCCGCCATGGACACGCCCTTTAACGAAAACTCTAGATCTTCGCAATTTAACATCACAAAGGCCTTTAGGTTAGACTGACCTAAATATTATGTTGATGTCATTAAATCTCTAGGAGGAGTTAGTTACAGAGTAAAAACATGTCACTTCCTGTTGCCAGCAGGTGGCGCTATGACTATAACTGAATATGGTCACTTCGATCTCTTCAGGTCAGGATTCTTATCAAACATGTGAAGTTTGGTGTAGATCGGACATAGCATGCCTGAGATAAAACAACTTCCTGTTTCTTGGCGAAATATCAAAATTTGACAGGACGCCACGGACACGCCCTCTGATGAAAACTCTAGATCTTCGCAATTTAACGTCACAAAGGGCTTTAGATTACACGGACCAATTTTGGTGTTCATCCGAATAAATCTCTGGGAGGAGTTCGTTAAAGTATGACACCTGAAAATCGCAAAAATGACACAAAATATGACGAGAAAATTCAAAATAGCCGACTTCCTGTTGGGTTTCTGATTTCGTACCTGGAGACTTTTTTGTAGGTATTGTTAAGTTACATAAGTGTACCGATTTTCGTAAATGTACGTGAAACGTAGCTTGAGGCGCACTCCGCCGAATATTTATAGGTGGCGCTGTCGAGCCATTTTGCCACACCTACTTCTGAAACACATATCAGACGTAAATTTTCACCAGTTCTGACGCGTGTGCAAAGTTTCCTGACTTTTCGAGCATGTTTAGGCCCTCTAAAATGCGATTAAGTTTGGAGAAGAAGAAGAAGAAGAAGAATAATAAGAATAATAAACGGAGCAGATTCAATAGGGTCCTCTGCACCATCGGTGCTCGGTCCCTAATAATAATAATTAAAGCTGCAAGCAGCGATGGAAGGGACCTCGCACCCAGCACCGCCAACCGGTGGCTTCAGAAAGACAGGGAACGGTGAGCAATATGCATTTAAAAAGGTAAATATAGAGGAACGTGTCATAGTCCTTTATACGTGTCAAACCTGCTGCCAGCTGGTGGCGCTATGTCCATAACTGAACATTAACATGTAGATGTCTTCAGTCTAGCACTTTTATCTAACATATGAAGTTTGGTGCAGATTGAACATAGTATGTTTGAGTTAGTGTAAAGCCTGACACATCCTGTTGTCAACAGGTGGCGCTATGATTACATCTGAATATTGGCCTTTAGATGTCTTGAGGCCAGGAATCTTACCAAATATGTGAAGTTTGGTGCAGATTGGACATTGCATCTTTAAGTTGGTGTAAAACAAGTAATTTCCTGTAGCCACCAGGTGGCGCTATGTCTATAACTAAACATTGGCATGTAGATGTCTTCAGACCAATAGTTTTATCAAACATATGAAGTTTGGTGCAGATTGAACATGGTATGTTTGAGTTGGTGTAAAGCATGATATATCCTGTTGTCAGCAGGTGGCGCTATGATTATATCAGATTTTTGGCCTCTAGGTGTTTTCAGGCCAGGACTCTTACCACATATGTGAAGTTTGGTGCAGATTGGAGATTGCATGTTTAAGATAGTGTAAAAGAAGACATTTCCTGTTGCCAGCAGGTGGCGCTCTAATTATAATTAAATATTCGTATTTAGATGTGTTCAGGCCTGGATTCGTATCGAACGTGTGAAGTTTGGGGCAGATCGGACATTGTATGGCTGAGTTACAACAACTTTTATTCCCATGGCGAGACATCGAAATTTGTGATGCCGTCATGGACACGCCCTTTAACGAAAACTTTAGATCTTCGCAATTTAACATCACAAAGACCTTTAGGTTAGACTGACCTAAATATTATGTTTATGTCATTAAATCTCTAGGAGGAGTTAGTTACAGAGTAAAACATGTCACTTCCTGTTGCCAGCAGGTGGCGCTATGACTATAACTGAATATGGTCACTTAGATCTCTTCAGGTCAGGATTCTTATCAAACGTGTGAAGTTTGGTGTAGATCGGACATAGCATGCCTGACATATAACAACTTCCTGTTTCATGGCGAAACATCAAAATTTGACAGGACGCCACGGACACGCCCTCCGATGAAAACTCTAGATCTTCGCAATTTAACGTCACAAAGGGCTTTAGATTACACTGACCAATTTTGGTGTTCATCTGAATAAATCTCTGGGAGGAGTTCGTTAAAGTATGACACCTGAAAATGGCAAAAATGACACAAAATATGACAAGAAAATTCAAAATAACCGACTTCCTGTTGGGTTTCGGATTTCGTACCAGGAGACTTTTTTGTAGGTATTGTTATGTTACATGAGTGTACCAATTTTCGTACATGTACGTGAAACGTAGATCGAGGCGCACTCCGCTGAATATTTATAGGTGGCGCTGTCGAGCCATTTTGCCACACCTACTCCTGAAACCCATATCAGACGTAAATTTTCACCAGTTCTGATGCGTGTGCAAAGTTTCCTGACTTTTTGAGCATGTTTAGGTCCTCTAAAATGCGATTAAGTTTGGAGAAGAAGAAGAATAATAATAATTAAAGCTGCAAGCAGCGATGGAAGGGACCTCGCACCCAGCACCGCCAACCGGTGGCTTCAGAAAGACAGGGAACGGTAAGCAATATGCATTTAAAAAGGTAAATATAGAGGAACGTGTCATAGTCATTTATATGTGTCAAACCTGCTGCCAGCTGGTGGCGCTATGTCCATAACTGAACATTGGCATGTAGATGTCTTCAGGCCATGGCTCTTATCAAACGTGTGAAGTTTGGTGCAGATTGGACAATGCATGTTTAAGCTGGTGTAAAACAAGTAATTTCCTGTAGCCACCAGGTGGCGCTATGTCTATAACTAAACATTGGCATGTAGATGTCTTCAGATCAATACTTTTATCAAACATATGAAGTTTGGTGCAGATTGAACATGGTATGTTTGAGTTAGTGTAAAGCATGATATATCCTGTTGTCAGCAGGTGGCGCTATGATTATATCTGATTTTTGGCCTTTAGGTTTTTTTCAGGCCAGGACTCTTACCAAATATGTGAAGTTTGGTGCAGATTGGACATTGCATGTTTAAGATAGTGTAAAAGAAGTAATTTCCTGTTGCCAGCAGGTGGCGCTCTAATTATAATGAAATATTCGTATTTAGATGTGTTCAGGCCTGGATTCTTATCGAACGTGTGAAGTCTGGGGCAGATCGGACATTGTATGGCTGAGTTACAACAACTTTTATTCCCATGGCGAGACATCGAAATTTGTGATGCCGCCATGGACACGCCCTTTAACGAAAACTCTAGATCTTCGCAATTTAACATCACAAAGGCCTTTAGGTTAGACTGACCTAAATATTATGTTGATGTCATTAAATCTCTAGGAGGAGTTAGTTACAGAGTAAAACATGTCACTTCCTGTTGCCAGCAGGTGGCGCTATGACTATAACTGAATATGGTCACTTAGATCTCTTCATATCAGGAGTCTTATCAAACACGTGAAGTTTGGTGCAGATTGGACATAGCATGCCTGAGATATAACAACTTCCTGTTTCATGGCGAAACATCAAAATTTGACAGGACGCCACGGACACGCCCTCCGATGAAAACTCTAGATCTTCGCAATTTAACGTCACAAAGGGCTTTAGATTACAATGACCAATTTTGGTGTACATCTGAATAAATCTCTGGGAGGAGTTCGTTAAAGTATGACACCTGAAAATGGCAAAAATGTCACTAAATATGACGAGAAAATTCAAAATAACCGACTTCCTGTTGGGTTTCGGATTTCGTTCCAGGAGACTTTTTTGTAGGTATTGTTATGTTACATGAGTGTACCGATTTTCATACATGTACGTGAAACGTAGCCTGAGGGCTCTCCGCTGAATCAGTATAGGTGGCGCTGTCGAGCCATTTTGCCACACCTACTTCTGAAACACATATTCAGATGTGTTCAGGCCTGGATTCTTATCGAACATGTGAAGTCTGGGGCAGATCGAACATTGTATGGCTGAGTTACAACAACATTTATTCCCATGGCGAGACATCGAAATTTGACAGGACGCCACGGACACGCCCTCCCATGAAAACTCTAGATCTTCGCAATTTAACATCACAAAGGCCTTTAGGTTAGACTGACCTAAATATTATGTTGATGTCATTAAATTTGTAGGAGGAGTTAGTTACAGAGTAAAACATGTCACTTCCTGTTGCCAGCAGGTGGCGCTATTACTATAACTGAATATGGTCATGTAGATCTCTTCATATCAGGAGTCTTATCAAACATGTGAAGTTTGGTGCAGATCGGACATAGCATGCCTGAGTTATAACAACTTCCTGTTTCATGGCGAAACATCAAAATTTGAGAGGACGCCACGGACACGCCCTCCATGAAAACTCTAGATCTTCGCAATTTAACATCACAAAGGGCTTTAGATTACAATGACCAATTTTGGTGTTCATCCGATTAAATCTCTGGGAGG